>JBAMJV010006868.1:0-64018 GCA_037951105.1 Echinarachnius parma | reverse complement strand
TACGCCAGTGCACACACACACACACACACACACACACACACACACACACACACACACAAACACACACAAACACACACCCTATTTCATTTTTGGATTAACGAACCCTATTTAATTTTAGGACTAACGAACCTTCGGAATAACGAACCCGATTTCATTTTAGGAATAGCGAACCTTCGGAATAACGAACCTTCGGAATAACGAACCCGATTTCATTTTAGGAATAGCGAACCTTCGGAATAACGAACCTTCGGAATAAAGAACCTTCGGAATAACGAACCTTCGGAATAATGCAACAAATGTTCGGATTAACGAACCCTATTTCACTTTCGGATTAACGAACACCCAGGTATAGGAAATTTGCGTGTTCGGAATAACGAACCTTCGGAATAACGAACCTTCGGAATAACGAACCGCACCCGTCGATACTTACGCAATACCTATTCATCAGGGGGGGGGGGGGGTGAATGAATAGATCTCCCCCCCCCCCCCCCCCCCCCGATGAATAGGTATCAATGACAGATCTACGCTCATGATACCATGACGGTTAATGGGCAGTCATCTTACTTACTATAACTCGCTCTCTATATTATGTTTGTCCTCTTTTGCAGACTTTAAGTAGAGCAAAGTGTACGAACATCGAATCCAAAATGGCGACTATTTCATCATCAGCAACAGTGATGACAACATCAATGACATCGATCGCAACCAACTTCTCTGAAGGTAACTACTCCGATTCGAACTCCAGCGAGTGCGTCTTCACTTTCCTGGACGAATGCGAGTTGACCATCGCCCTCTCCAAAGTCCTCTTCCCTCTAACCGTCGTCATCATCGTCCTGGGCGTTCTCGCCAACATTCTCGTGCTCGGCGTGATTCTCTCGTTCCGCGAGATGCACAACATCCCCAGTATCTACATAGCCAACCTGGCGATCACGGACATCCTGTTCTTGCTGTTTGTAGCCGGTTCAAACTGCTTCGAGTATTACATCGGGGCGTACCAACCGGATGGACACTACACAGAACTGTTCACATTCGTCTACTACATGGAACTGGTGAGAACCGCTTCTTCCCGGTCTGTGATCAGTATTCCCTTGTCTCTAAAATTTCACCCAAATTAGACATGCTAGAGTCTCGAGGGTATGACAATATTCAAATTTTAAAATGAAATACACTTTGATAATTGAATACAACGGGGTAATTTCTGGACGTTCGTTCGTCTTTACGTATTACATCTATGTCTATCATCTTCTATAATTAATCTTGTAATTTCATTCCAATAATACTAGTCTTTCCATTCGTAAGATGTAATTTGCAATACTATTTTTAATTATCGTGTCATAATAAATATTCTCTACAATTTTGAGCAGGTGACTGCCATGGCAACGGTTGTGATGCTGGCAGCTCTCACCATGGATCGGTATCTGGCTATCGTCTTCCCCCTTCGATCGCACAACGTTAGATCCAAGAAGCTCGCTATCGTGGCGTGCATTTGTGTATGGATTTGTAAGTATTATGAAGAAGAATCAAAACCTAAATGCTGCTTTAATTGTTAACTATCAATTCCTACAATTTCGGGCCAAAGAAAATGATACTTTCGTATCATAAACCTTCACTAATTAATATAAAGAAATGGTGTATAGCACATCATTATAACAGATTCAAAAGGCCCCCTAACTTCCCTATACAATTATGACCATTTGTATTTTAATAACACAAACCAAATTATAGCGCCTGATTTTCACGTGATCTAGTAGCATTGTCCAAAATCCACAAAACTTATTTAGAACTCGTGTGATTCCTTCATATACCTTGTTGTACTCGGTTTTTCGAATTTCCCTTTCGTTAAAAAATATTTATGGATGAAGTGTTCTGATTTGTCATTATTTACTGGAAAGTTATAATAATTGTGTACAAAGTCAGTGCATGAGTTAGGGAATATCACTTTTCATTTTCGCTCATTACTCGGCCACACATTAATTACCCGATGGGCATAACAGATCACAAAAAATACATATTTTATCAACCAATCATCACTTTTTGCACATGTCAACAAAGTGTCTAGATCCCTTTAGAATAAAAAAAGAAAAGAATAAAACATTTCAAAATAATTTGCGCCCCCTCTCTCACATTTGTAGTTTCCTTTGGAATCGGTGGCCTCTATTTCGGCGCTCCAATCCAGGGAGACATGCTGGAGTCGTGGAGAGAGCCGCTCGCCAAGTACCTCGTATCGCTCGGTACCGTCTTCACTTATGTGCTTCCCATTATCATCATGTATTTCTGCTACAGCGCCATCCTCCGTGCGATCTGGAAACATCGGATGACGGACGAGCGCGCGTCCAAGGAGACGCGCAAGAAACGCGCACGCGTAAAGTTCGCTGTTCTGCGCGCATCGTTTATGGTTGTAATTCTCTTCACGGTCATCAATGGCCTCTACAACGTTCTATTCCTCTGGATCGCGTTCGGCGGCTCGAGGTCGATGGATCCTGCAACGGTCGTGATCATGTTCAACGTCGCGCAGACATTGCTCCACCTCAACAGCCTGATCAACCCGTTCCTCTACGCGCTGTCGCACGAGAAGTTCTACCACTACATCTGGCAAGTGCTTCGATGCCGATGTCAGAAATGCCGCCTGATGAGCAGTAGCCAAAGCTACGCTCCGTCAACAGCTCAGACCCCGACAGTGTCGGCTATCGGAGGGCTGAAGGGACCGCAGGATAGTTGGAGGACTCAGGGGGTGTACAACATGGCATACGAAAACGCTAACAAGGTCAACCAAGACGAATCATCTACAAGGTTGTAGACATGGGTCTGGTGCTATGTCAGAAATGCCGTCTGGGACGCCTACAAGTCTACGAACCGCCAAACGCACGAGCCTCGGTCGTCTAATTCTTGATTATCGGATGGCTGAAAGTGTCCCATGACAGTTGGTAACCGCAGGCCTCAGGGGAATTACAGATAAAACAAAGAGCAATTGTATCTAGAGATTGCAGATATGTAGTCATGAACCGGAGTGTGAGAAATATTGCAACATTACAATTGCATTTTATACAAGAGTTAAAGCCTTAAAGGTTCTTGTTATCTTTGTCTGAACTACTAAAAAACATTTTCCCGGTTAGCAACCCGCTCTTGAAGGAATCATAGACACATGGTAGATCGAATCGAACTGCTGTATCTGTACATTGGTGGTATTATGAGCGAAAAACCTTATATAATTATGTTTTTCTTCTGAACTATTTGATGTAACTTTTTTAATAACATTGAAAAGTGTAAAGCGTATTCTCGCGGTGATTATTTTAATTATGCAGTTGAAAATTTACATTTTGTAAGACTAATTGTATTCAATAACGCTGTTCTAAATAAGATAAACTTATTTGATGCTTCTATGAATTTTGATATCGAATATAATTGATGGAACTATAATGCAGATAGTTAGTTAGTGTAAAGGCGATAGAATTGGTAATAAATTGTAAATAAATGACATATATGCAGAGCGAAAATAAACATCATTCATGATTATCGATACAAGAAAAATGAATACACAGTGTCAAACGGTTTATTTTGTTCTGCTAATTGATGGGGATAGAAGAAAGGTCAAATTCTATATTTACATATTTCTATATTGTCAATGGCTCATCCAATCGAAAAAAAAAAGTTGTTTCCGCCTTGCTTAGTGACACGGTTTCAGTTTCAGAAAGCAGCTCAATTGTATGTCTACTGTTAAAACCAAAGGCGTAGGAGGCGGGGAGCTGGAGTTTTGAAAACGGCCATATTCGGGCAAAGTACCTTAAATTCGGGCAAAACCATGTCATATTCTGGCAAACCCATGTCACATTCGGGCAAAACCACGTCACATTCGGGCTTGGGCAAACTCGGGTAATGTTCAGGCAAAGTCATGTTATATTCGTGCAAGCTCGATCATGACATTTTAAAGCAAATCAACGTAATTTTCGGGCAAATCAATGTCGTATTCGGGCAAATCTGTGTCGTATTCGGGCATAATAACGTCATATTCGGGCAAATTCATGTCATATTCAGGCAATGTCATGTTACATCGGGCAAGATCATGACTTTGTAAGGCAAAAAACATTTAGGGCAAAATTCGTCCCACATTCGGGCAAAACATACCAAAAGAGGAAAACTTTTGCTTGCCAGATGAAAAATGGGAAGAATATTAATTCGATCAAAAGGCCTCAGCCCCACCCCCCCCCCCACCCCCCCCCCCCCCCCCCGTGAAAGATATGCTCCTACGTACGCCCATGGTCAAAACCAACACATCTTAGTATTCTTGTTCATGTTTGTCTGCCCTCATTAACATGCGAAAGTGAAATTAAAATTGTATGCTAACATCTTAATAGCAAGATACGTACGTATAGGCATGCAGGTATAGATCATGCATACAATTAAAAGCTTTACTGATCATGCTTATAATTGAATAAACTGTCCATGTTCTTGCTACTCCGTCTTTGCGAATACCGAACACCATCACGTAAATATTGGTAGCTGTCATATATCATGCAACTTTAAATGATAAGGCAACGATATGGCGCCATACATTCATTGGAAAACATCAGAGACACTAGGCCTGTCAACGCGTAGGACGCGTGTATCTGTGCTAGTAATTCTTCTGGATATATTTCTCGTGACATCTACACTTTGCGATGTTACATCGGACCCAGGATGCGTGGCGCAGGGAGACGCCCGCTATTGCAATGGAAGGAACCTTCGCCAAGTGCCTCTGATACCTTCAACAACCAAAGCCCTCTACATGAGCAACAATCGCCTTGCGCAGATAACGTCCACGAGTTTCCCCAGATACTTACCGCTTTCGCGTCTGAACATAGACAACAACGAGATCACTCTTTTCCACCCCTCTTGGGCAATCAATCTCCCCCGTCTACGGAAGCTGTCCGCTAGCTTCAACCGGTTGTCCGCGCTCCACGCTGGAACTTTTTACGAACTCACGAGCTTGGAAAGCCTCTCTCTGGACCGAAATCATATCGTACATCTGTGGTCTGAATGGTGCAACGGGATGCAAAATCTCGTCCTTTTAGACTTGTCCGGGAACAAAATCACCTCAATCGGTCGCGATGATTGGTGCACATTTTCGCGCCTCTCTTCCCTCGACCTTAGAGACAATGACATCATCGTACTGCACCGAGGGTGGGCTAGAGGCATGCAATCGCTCACTATCCTATACCTACAACAAAACAATCTGAAACACATTTCAAATGGAACATTTTGTTGCCTTCATGTGCTCCAAACCCTCGATCTCTCTTCTAACAGGATCACGAGTGCTGAACTCGGCTGGGGACGTCATCTGAATGTCACGAAATACCTCAAGTTATCTCACAACCGTCTCACCAACATAAGCACAGATTTCTTTCTTGGAATGGATGAACTTGTATGGATAGATCTCAGTGATTCACAGATAAACCATCTGAGACAAAATGCTTTCAGAAATATGCTGCATGTTGGGGATCTGAAGCTTGATAATAACTCTATTGTACAAATTAATAGGAAGACCTTCGGTGATCTCAGATTCGTCCATCGGCTTCAGTTACAGTCCAACCGGATCTATATAGTAGAGCCGTCGTCTTTTGTAGAGATGAAATCACTCTTGCGGCTCTATCTTCAGAACAATCGAATCCAGGTGCTCCAGAAACATACATTTATTGGTCTTTTGCAACTGACCCATCTGTATCTGGGTGATAACAGGATTACCCGGTTCGAATCGTGTTGGAATGTGGATTTGGTGAACCTACACTACCTTGACCTCAGGAGAAATACCGTAAGTCACCTGAACGAAACTGTGTTTGGATGCAGAGACGACGACTTATCAGATTCTGACTATCCCACTGCGATTCCGATTGAGCAGCGTGTGGATTACATTCAAGATCAGAATTTCATCCAACTCCAAACTGTAATACTTTCAGAAAATACCGTTGGTCACAATTTAGATTATGGCACTTTCAGAGGATTGCCAAACCTATGGCACCTTATACTTCATCGATGTAACATATCGTCTCTCGCTAGGGAACACTTTCTTGGCTTGGTTTCTCTAAGATTTCTGGATATCTCTGACAACAACATTACGAGACTAGAATCTGATTCATTCAGGTATTTACACAACCTTGTCGGTGTGGATGCAAGTCGCAACGGCATTATGGTCATAGCTGATGAATCTTTTCACGCAGATCATTTGAGGTATGTGGATCTCGGTTACAACAGCATCCAGACGTTGTCAAATGGAACTTTTCACAAAGACCTCAATGGTCTGGAACTGCATCTGGAGGGGAACCCTCTGATGTGCACTTGCAAGCTGGTATGGTTGCAAAAGGCCTTAATGAATCGAATTGTTCGACAAGCCAACTTGTCATCAGTCTTTACCGAGAACTTCCAATTTCAACCCAATGTTCGGGATGTATCTCACGTGATATGTTCGAACATGGATGGCTATAATCTAGGAGATATTCCACCGGACCAGCTTCCATGTTACTCTCCAACAACACAGTGTCCTGATTACACAAGTAAATTGGCCCAATCATCATCTGTCGATTCTATCAGTACGACTTTTGATAGAACAGAAGCGACAACATTGATGAGTACCACAAAAGCAACAGCAGTCACTTTAGGGTATTCAACTGACGCCTCGCAAGTAGATGTTACGGCAAAACACAACAAAAGTGAAGTAGGGATGTCTTTCTTTCTCAAGATGGCTGCAATTTTCACGATGTGCATTGTATGGGCTTTAATATGCATTAAAGTCGTTCAAACGCTCCGAGCATTGTTTTTTAAGAAGTGTCCATCAAAGTGTGAAGACGGAGCGTCCGAAGTCGATACCTCTACGACATATGAGAAAATTAGCAATCGAACAAGTTATGATGGTGAGCAACTGCCCTCATCTTCACATGAGGATTTCCCAAATGCATCGGCATCGCAGCAGTTGCGGCCGCGTCTACCAAGGCGAAAGAGGAATTCCGATCCAGGACAGAGCAGCACCACCGTTCCGATCATAAACAAACCGCAGTTTCGACATAGTTATTCATGTCAAGATCTCGAAGGAGAGACGTTCTCTTCTGATGAATCTATCATGCAGTGCGATGATTGTTCTTCCGAGTCATACATTCCAGAGGCAAGCAGGGATGCGAGTTACCGTACGTCCCGTGTCAAACACACATACTTTGTTAGCGCATCAGATGACGATTCCTTAGAGGTACATAACGGCCGTGATCATGGTGATGGTGATATGATTTCACGAAATTACAAGCGCAAAGTAAGACACACATACTTTGTTGAAAGTGAAACCGACTCCTTAGCGGCGCGTACCAACCACCATCAAGAAACTACTTCACCAAATTGCATGTGCAAAGCCAGACATACATACTTTGTTGGAAGTGCAACTGATGATGACTCCTTAGCGACCCCTAACGACCTGGATAATGAAATGATTTCACCAGATTACAAGCGCAAAGTAAGACACACATACTTTGGCAGAAGAGGCGGAAGCGGAACTAACGAGGACTCCTTAGCAGCGCATAACATCCACAATAATGAGTTGATTTTACCAAATTATAAGCGCAGCGGATCAAGACATACATACTTTGTTGGAAGCGAAACTGTTGATGACTCCTTAGCGACCTATAACGACCTGGATAATGAAATGATTTCACCAAATTACGAGCGCAATATCAGACACACTCATTTTGTTGCATCTGCAAATGATGATGACTCACTAACAACAGATAATGGCTCCTTAGCAACGGATGAATTGTCCCATATCAATAGCTACCACAAGGGTGAAATCATGTCACGGAATCGTAAGTCTAACGTCAGACACACCTACTTTGTTGGAAATGCCATTAGTGATGGTCCAGTAGCAAGTGACTTGCGATCTTCCAATACCAATGACTTTGATGGAATAATGCCCGGTAATGCCATGGCCGATATTTCACAAGCAACACAAGGTTTGGATTCCACCAAAGGCAATGTAGGCATTACTTCGGAAAATAGAATTGTGGTTGAAGCCCTTGTTCATAATGCAGAAGGCAACGATGAAGTTGATGCCAAAACTGATGCGAGGCAAAGAGATAGCATCGGAAACGTGTTCATGAAACATCCTTCTTCAGAGAGACCGCACCTACACTTCGGGGCAGGCAACAGCAGAGACCATCCTTCAGAGAGACCATACCTACCCTTCAGGGCAGGCAACGGCAATGAACATCCTTCAGAAAGACCACACCTACACTTCAAGGTAGGCAACGACAGTGAATATCCTTCAGAGAGACCACATCTACCCGTCAGGGTAGGCAACAGCAGAGACCATCCTTCAGAGAGACCATACCTACCCTTCAGGGTAGGCAACGGAAATGAACATCATTCAGAGAGACCACACCAACCCTTCGGGGTAGTTAACGGCAGTGAACATCCTTCAGAGAGACCACAACTACCCTTCAAGGCAGGCAACAGCAGAGACCATCCTTTAGAGAGACCACACCTACCCTTCAAGGCAGGCAATATTAGTGAACATCCTTTAGAGGGACCACACCTACCCTTCAAAGCAGGTAACAGCATTGAACATTCTTTGGAGAACCAGCATCTACCCTTCAGGGCAGGCAACGGCAGTATCAGTACAGATGGAGAAACAGTCTCATACTCCCTATCAAACAAGAGTATGGAGAGGGACCTTGATCAGTATGAACAAAGTACAAGTACACTTGATTCATGGAGTGATGTTACATACAGTGGAGCCTCCTTATAAAGAGCTCTAGAATGTGACCGGCTATAGCAAAACCCTGCACTTGTCGGTAAAAATCAAAAGTTTGATTTTCTTACCATTAGAAAGGCCTCATCACAAGTTTTCATTTGATGCTTTGTTTTAACTAATTGGTCAATAATTGGCGAAGATATGATTGTTTCAGTTTTAAAAACATAGGTCTTTTACACACATTGTGTGAACTTAAATTGCCCATTTCTTCAAAACATAAATTACCGACAAGTGCCTGGTGTTGCTATAGCAGGTCACATATAACAACACCTTCTTATTACAAGGTAATGCAGTGGAGCATCGTTATAAAGAGCTCCGATATAACAAAACCCTCTTATAACAAGGCAATACATTGGAACCTCGTTATAAAGAGCTCTGATATAACAAAACCATCTAATTACAAGGTTATGCAGTGGAGCCTCGTTATAAAGAGCTCCAATATAATAAAACCCTCTTATAACAATGTAATTTTGCTGGTCCTAGCTCCTTGTATTTGTTTGGTTATTGCCCCTGATATAAAGAGATACTTGATATAACAAAGTAATTTTGCTGGTCACATGGAACTTGTTATAAAGAGGTTCCACTGTATAAGCAAAGTGCCTATATTTGTACATGTAGTTGTAACTCAGCGATATATTATACCATGTATGAGCTTAAAGTGATCCATCATTTTGATCCAATAACTTCATATGGTTTTTCGGAAAGTCATATTTTAGACTTCAATCATATACCAATGAAATTATTTAATTCCTCTGAATGATGTGCGATAATTTAGAAGAACCGTCGCCTAGTGAAAAAAAGTGGGAATCGATGTCAGATTTTATCACATATTGCCCATCGAGTATGACTACGATCTAAAAGTTTTGCAACGCTTTTCAATTCATCCATATTATCTCCATAATTTATAGGGAGATATTTAATAAATCAAACCCCTTTCATTGTTCTGTTGAGTGTTACCATAGGCCAAACAACATGTAAAAATGTAAAAACTGCAACTAAATATAGAAGTTGGTTAATTTAAAAAAAGTTAATGGATCACTTTAAACTCAACCAAACTGTAAAACTAATCAATGTCTAATCAATTTGTGGGTGAATGATTCAACTTCAACACACAAAGACAAACACACACACATACACCCGCACACACTACAATAACATGCACACGCACGCACACACACTCACATACACACACTCACATACACGCACACAAACACACACACATCCACAAAGTAGCGTAGCATGGTCGGACTGATTGGGGGTATGTAAATCATTGAGGGGCAGACTATTTTATACAAGAATGAATCCCTTTGTTTGTTTTCTAAATTATTGCCCCCCCCCACCCCCCCCCCCCCCCCCCCCCCCTGTATCTATGCCACTGAATCCACACTTTTGAAATGAGCCGTTTGTAGTTGTTCTTAGAGAAGGAATATCATATTCTTCTCATAATTTGTGAATGAAAACATCATATTGTAATCCTATATTTCCACTTTAAATAGAATAATCACATCTTGAATTTCATACTTTTATATACATTTATTAATCAGTCATATAAAGTTCAATAGAGTACAGAAGCCATGACGTCATAAAAACACTTTTTTCAAATTTTAAAATTTGAACTCCATTTTCCGTAAGAGCATTAATAATAATGTCCAAATACCGAAAACCAATTGAATATGTTACGTATTGGCTGAGATATGCCCATCCGCATGAATTTTACTTCAATGGGCGATCAGTGTTATAATGCACTGGTTCATAAAGTTATGAACCAGTGCACTATAAAACTGATTGCCTATTAACAAAAAAATCATTCGGATGGGCATATCTCAGCCAATACTTAACATATTCTTTTGATTTTCAGTATTTGGACATTATTTGTTATGTTCTTTTTGAAAATGAAGTTTAAATTTGAAAATTCGAAAAAAAGATTTGTATGACGATAATGACGTAATAGATGACATCACACTTCGCCACTCTATTGCTGGAGTTAAACAATTCACCATGCAGTAGGTATAATAAGCATTGTTATGCCAAAATTGCCAAATAAAAACATGTTATATCCTTATAATGTAATCTGAATAAAAAGAATAAACTGTTATGTAAACTACACTTCCTGTTTAGTTTTCGGAAAATTTTATTTAAAGAGACGTTGTTGCTTTATTTTCTCCTTAACACAAACAAAACTAAATTTGTTGAGAAGTTCTTGCCAGGAAAGTTTCGATTGTAAATCAGAATGATGTATACAAGGATGGAAAGAAATAAGGGATTATTTTGCACAAGTGCTAGTTAATATTTTCATAAAGGGATTTGTTAGTATCGACGTAGGATGACTATGCATACAATGCGTTCGTTGGTATCGCTGTACAACCAGACATTTATATGGCAAAAATAAAGGTCAATAAACTTTTTCATTTCAATAATATGAAATTTCAACGCATAATTATTCTAACACTAAATATTTTTTTAAAAGACCTACCAGATGCTATGTAAAACTCAATTTGCTATGTCTGAGCATTATGTAGATATGGTCATATGGCTCGTTGAAACATACCAAGGTTATCTCCTTTCACTGACATATAGCTTGGGGTGCTTGTGCATGTGGGTATACAAAGATCCTAAGTTAAACTTAACTCTTAAGTTTGACATAACATTATGGAAAGCTTTTAATAGTTTCTTTGAAACATTTTTGAAAAAGTTCTTTTAAAAGACATAAAATGTTGATTCAAATCATAATAATATTTTCTATTATCAAGGAGATTTCCTGTACTTGATGGGTAACATTTATGAAAACTCTAGGACATTTGCCTTTTCGCTTTTGAATATATTGTATTCCAAGGCTACAATTGGCTTTCAATAATATTTAGGTCCAACTTTTAAGAGTTAAGTTCCATTTAGAATCTTTGTGAAACACCCCCTTGGTCTATTCTTATATTTTATCAAATTATATCAGGCTAAAGTACAGCACTGGCCCAATGCCAAAATGCTAAAAAAAAAGAATGCATAATAGCGGGTAGCCAAATCTAACAGACATCTGCACAGGTTGGTTCTCTATTGTGGGCCATCCTATACTTTTTGGGGGCCACTAATTATTGTAAAGTTTTGATATTTATCCAACCAGTAAAGTGTTTGCAAAAAGTGTTGTGTTTAATCACACAGTCACGATTAAACTCAGTTGCGATTGAGTCAAATGAGGAAATATGCGCATTTAAGCCAATCAGAATTGCGCATTTGGGCAAATGCTCAGACTTGTGTTTGACCGTAACTTTGCGATTGATCGCAACTCTTTATGAAACAACCCAGGCCTGCAGCCACTAGAAAAAAAAAGATATTGTCAAACCTGTCTTAGTGGCCACCTGTCTATAGCAGCCAACCTACCTATAGTGGCCACCAAAAGTGATCCCCTACAGTCAAACCTGTCTTAGTGGCCACCTGTCTATAGCAGCCAACCTACCTATAGTGGCCACCAAAAGTGATCCCCTACAGTCAAACCTGTCTTAGTGGCCACCTGTCTATAGCAGCCAACCTACCTATAGTGGCCACCAAAAGTGATCACTTGCAAAGAAAATCACTGTTATGTAACCTGTCTATAAAAGTCACCTGTCTCCAGTGGCCACTTTTCTTACTTCCCTTGAGTGGTCACTATACACAGGTTTGACTGGACATAGTTAATCTAAAATTGCTATTCAGTAAAACAAGATTGCTACACACTATATCTACACAGGTATATGTGTTCCTTTCCTGTTGGGATCCATGTAGATCTTTATAGGCGGAAGAGGCTTGATCTTGCGGCCGGCCCAGCCTCCCTTCCTCTGCCACAGGCCACTGCTGGGACGTCTGCCAAACCAGCGGTTCCTCCCTGCCTTGCCTGGAACATATCAAACAGATGGAAGAAAAGAAAGGAAAGAACTGAGATTCAATATTTGTAACAAGATATGTTAAAACCTATAATGACCACCCCCCAGTTCTTCCCTGTCTTGCCCGAATATACCAAACAGAGAGAAGAAAGGAGGGGAAAGAATTGAGATTCAATATTTGTATCAAAATACGGCCGGCCCAGCCTCCCTTCCTCTGCCACAGGCCACTGCTGGGACATCTGCCAACCCAGCGATTCCTTCCTGCCTTGCCTGAAACATATCAAACAGAGGAAAGAACCGAGATTCAATATTTGTATCAAGGGAAGATATGGTCAAACCTATAACGACCACCTCCCGGTTCTTCCCTGTCTTGTCTGAAACATATCAACAGAGATACGAAAAGAGGGGAAAGAACTGAGATTCATTATTTGTATCAAGATATAGTCCAGCCTGTCTATAGCAACCACCCAGCGCTTGCCTTCCTCCTTGCCTGACATATATCACACGGAGGGAAGAATTGGGACGAATATTTTTTTTTAGGACTTCAATGTTTTATCAAAATAAAGTACGACCTGCCACAGTCCACTGCTGGGACATCTGCCAACCCAGCGATTCCTTCCTGCTTTCCTGCCAGAGAGAGGGAAGAAAAGGGGGGGGGGGAAATAACGGAGATTCAATAGTTTATCAACCCAAGCCCCATTTTTCCTTTGCAACTGCCTGCTGCTAAGAAAACTTTCAAACCCCAAACTTTGTTTGTAACTAGTGCTGTTATCCGATCCGAGACGAGAAGGGATTCCCGGCGATTATGGCCTTCAAACCGGGAAACGAGCGGTCCGAGAATTGGCCCTTTGTTTGTATAATTCTCGGTTTTGGCAACAAATTTTCTCCAGTAATAATAACAAATCTGTATACTGGTACATATAAGAAAAAAATGGGATTGGCTCAAGTAAACTGCAGTAGTTATGACAGATTTACGACCTGTGGCTGTGACCAGTGGCAGAGAAGGTCACAATGTTTAAACAGGTTGAGCCTTGAAGTCAATTACCTGAATTTGTGTAGAGCTATACAAAGGGTTTAAGGGGAATGCCCCCCACCTGTTGGAAAGCTTACCCCAACCTTTGAATATACTTTTTTAACTTTTTATCTTGACTCCCACAAAGATATATTGAGAACTTGCTTTTCCTGTGTATGCTTTATTGAACATAACTCAAAAACAAACCACATAACTCTGCCCCAAACACTGGCACACCCCCAAAAATAAATTACCCCAATGCTGCCTCCCATTTTTTTTAGATAACAAACTTTTCAACAATGTGTTTCTTGTAGTCATAAAAAATTCGCCCAAACATGATCTTACACACATGGCCCTGAGTTCACATTTGGTTGTGAGTTTGGTATGATATGCATGTCCACTGAACCTGGGCTAATGTATATGTATGGTATGTCTCCTCATAACTTCCAACATAAGCAATTGTGTGTGCATGGGTACAGGCAGTTTTTTGCTCATACACAAGGGAACCGGGACGATCCGGGATCCCGTTAATAATTTTGTAATTCTACCGAGCCGGGTTCGAGACGGGATATTTTGTTTACCTAACAGCATTATTTGTAACATAAAAAAACATAATTTACAATTGAAGATAATTTAATTTGGTAAAAAAACACTTACCAATGAACATCCGGTTGTGCTGATCTCCGGACACCCTCCCCACTGTGGCCATGCACTTCTCGCCGATGCTGATCTGCTGCTTGGATGGGAGCTGGATAATCACTTGTCCCCCAACCTTGCGCAATATCTGGGCCGACGTTCCTCCCGCTCGCACCCTCATGGCTCCCAGGCCTGGGAACAGCTCCAGGTTATGCACCAAGGACCCGATGGGGAGGGCTCCCAGGGGGTATGCATCCCCTTCGTTGGCAACGACTAAGAGAAGAGAATAAAATTAAATCTTACTTAGTCATTATAATGGAATCATGATGTTAAGCATGTTCTAAGACAGAATCAACCCCATCTCATTTTCTTCATCAATGATTAAAACATTTTATGAGCTCCCTCATGGCTCCCACGCCTGTGTAGAGCTCACGGTTATGCACCAAGGACCCGATGGGGAGGGCTCCCAGGGGGTATGCATCCCCTTCGTTGGCAACGACTAAGTGAAGGGAATATAATGACATCTTACTTAGTCATTATAATGGAATCATGATGTTCAGCATGTTAGACAGAATCAACCTAATCTCATTTTCTTCATCAATGTTAGAAACATTTTATGCGCTCCCTCATGGCTCCCATACCTGGGAACAGCTCAAGGTTATGCACCAAGGAACGAATGGGGAGGGCTCACAATCTTAGTTGTTATAATGGAATCATGATTTTTCAGCATGTTATTCGAAACAACCTTGTCTCATCATCTTCATCCACAATGAAGTACATCATATGAGAGTTGATGTAGGCTATCATCTTATTAAGTACTAAATAGAAAGAGACATCAGTTATGTAAGAAAGTATTGGTTCACTGCTAAATACATCTTACTTATAAGCTTAAGTGGCGCTAGGTTACTAGTATACACTCAAATGTACATACAACTTGTATTCCCATGAGGGTTAACTTTAGATAGCAGAAGAAGTAGTTAATCTGGCTTTTCCCTCACCGGTCATCCTGCCGATATGACCCGAGGTCCTGATCATGTCCCCCGGCTCCATGTTGGCAGTGGCCAGGATGTAGCGTTTCCGGTTACCCCCGGCAACGATGGCGATGTTTGCCGTCCTGTTAGGGTCGTACTTAATCTCCAGCACCTTCTCCTCCATTGGGGGACCATCCTCCGGTCCGATTCTCTTAAAGTCGATCATCCGGTACCGCCTCTTGGCTCCCCCTCCCCTCCTTCCGCTAACAATCCTCCCTGAAAGCATACAAATAGATGGGAGTATAAAGATCTCTCTAAAAATTAGTGCGGAGTCAAATTGAATATTTTGAAAACCGAATATGAGTCGTGTAAAAACGGTCGGATATCGAATATATCCCCCAAAAAAGAAGAATTATTATTATTTTATTTTTATTTATTTTTTTTTTATTTTTTTTTTAATCCGATATTAATATTCTGTCCGTTTTTTCAATTAGAATCGGCAGGACAGTGCGATGTTAGTGTACAAACTGCTGTCAAGATGAAAGATTTCGATATCTCTTCATATATTCTTCTAAATTTGGCTCTCACTATACCACTTCATTGTATATTAATCCTCTTACCTTTGGTTTATTATTTGTTTTGTTTATTTGTAATTTATGTAAAATACCTTTACTTTGAACTTTAGCAATAGATAAGCAGGGTTCAATGTGCCATTTTCTGATCGAATCTATCGAATGGGGATTTTAAAAAATAAATAAAAAATAAAAAAAATAAATAAAAAAATAATTTTAATTTTTTTTTTTTTTTTTTTTTTTTTTCCGGATACTCGTATCCGAAAATTTGTATCCGGTATCCGACCTTCACGGTCGGATATTGGATATCCATCCGTTTGGACTCAGCCCCACTAAAAATCACACAATATTGATAAAATGATGTCTGAAACCATATGGTTGCAATGTGATTTGAAATGTTAAAAATGAAAAACGTATTTCATTCAACTAGTGTAAATAACCTGAATTTTTTTCAATGAAAATAAAACATGAACAAACGTTTTTGTCAATTTTAACAATTGTGCTATTATGATTTTGACTGCAAGATTTTGGTGCATCAACTATTATTTGATATATCATTGATAAATCATTTTCAACTTTTTTGCACTCTTTGTTTTCTTGTGTTATACCTGTGTTATCTCTGCTCGTTATGCGCTTCTTCCCTTGAGGCTTGAGACTGAATTCTCGTGTGTTCTTCCATGGCTTGAAGGCTTCTAGTGCTTGACTCGTGTGAACCTCTTGACGGCGCGCTATACTGCCATTAACCACACTGGCTGCCTGTACCGATGATGGTAGTTTGCAAATCAAAGATGATATGGACGACTTCTGGCACAGGATTGGTTGACGTCTTGCAAACAGCAGGGAGGGGCATCTGACTGGCAGGGTTGCATTGTGGGATACGGTGAGGGCCTTGAAGACGCTACACAGCCTGGATAGGGACATGCTGGCTGACGTCATGATTGATGACTTAAATGATTGGTCTGACGGCTGCTCCTGTAGCTTGATTTCATAAAAATACAAGAAAAGTTGAATCAAAATAAGATTCTATCACAAACAGAAGATAAAGATTAAAGTCTGTACCGTAAATTGAGGTGACTTGGCCTTTGGCTTTGGGCTGCCGGGGTGACTTTCACTTCGGCCAGTTTTTTTAGAAAGATGCATTTTCATCGAACCTCACTTAGTTACTTGTACAAATTTCTTATTTTTTGCCAATGGCAGCCAGGCCAGCGGCCATACTAGTCACGCTTGTTTACGCCACATCTACTAGTAAATTGGTCCAGTTAACTGGACCATTTACACGCAACATATAGGAAAGTGTGTTAGCATCGACATACCTAGCTGATGCCATCTACCGACAAGAAATTGCGCAGGAAGCTTGCTTTTGAATACTAGTGCATGAGTATTCAGACGCGTCCGTTTGCGCTCTCGATCCCGGAGTGTTCGCTTCGCCTGCCCATCGATCTACGATGCGCCTGCCTCCCTCGCCGCCGTGATGAAACACATGTTATTCTATGAGAGACCGATCTTCTTTGCGATGGGATTTTATAGCGCGGGGTGGCCGTGCACGCTTTGGGTCCATACTTTGTGTTACGTTTCAGAGTGTGCAGCAACTACTAATTTTTTTCCAGAGAAAAGGAGCTCAAATGTTATGATTTCAAAGGACAATACAACAGCATGTTTGGTAAGCATAGTAGTTTAACTTTATTAATGGACAACAAATACAGTTTCCGATAGTGTTTTAATCATGAAATAAGGCGAATGTTTTCCATTGGAGATTCAACAACGTAACTCAAATCTAGCGACATTATAACCAATGCTAATTGGCTATGTGTGGTTTACGCCACACTTTCTAAATTTGATATTCACGACAGTTACTTATAAATACATGAAAATGATGGATGTTTAAAACTTAAAATTGTTCATGAACGGTCAATGTCTGACTCGATGAAAGACAGAAAGACCTTATTTACAATTACACTACAGTGCCAGTGGCTGACAACATTGTCTAGATATGTTATTGTTAATTGTTATCACACATACAAAATGGTCCAAGGCTGTTGGTTTAATTAACTTGACACAATCTAAGACGTAATACAGGGGTCATCGTGCATGTTGCATGTCATGTTCTTGGTTTGTGTGTGGAAGCCACGCCAGAAGCCGAAATAACTGTAGCCCACCGGATCGCCACACTGAACCAGTGGGCTAGGTGCGGCGATAGAGCGATTGAGTGACTGGTCGAAAATATGCAGTCCCGTTGTGGCGCAGCGCGCAGTGTGAAATTTCACGAATTACGAGAACAATGAATTAAATCAACAGTCAAAAACATACCTTTGATTAAAGTAAATAATCAAGTCATCCTAAAAGACAGAATGGGGGTTGGGATTCGTCGCCAGATAGCCTTTCTTGTGCTCACTTTCCAGCAGCTGCAGCTAACCTTCTCACCACACATGCCTAGCCACCACGGATATCCAGCCACCACTGACTTGAATGAAGGTTTCGACTATTTTTGTACTAATATACACGAGCTGCGCTTGTCCTGTACTGTGAGATATTTTATCCGAGAATTAATCGCTAACTTCAGGCGATCGAAGAGGCGAAAAAGACTGCGCTCGAAATTCGAAGTCGAAGACCCACAAAAGCATCTTCATTTTTGCCAACAAAAGGTCAGCTAGTTAAAGAAGAATCTTCTTCCCTCTCTCACATTATGGGAGTTACGTGGTACGTATTTCAGTCTCAATATATTTCCATTTAGAAGAACATTTGGTTTGTATTCACAGTAGTTTCACCGTTCAATTCTTAATCGCAATCAACATTGCCCCATATATTGAAATTTGCGTTAGCCATAACCAAAACTAAAACCTCAAAATGAATGAATTGTCTGGGGCACGCGCTCGCGATCTATGCAACTTTGCTATGTCACTGTCTTCATTAGATAGCGACTACTAAGACTAGTAACTGTTCATTCAATAAAATACCCAACTCCATTATATGTTTGCTTTATTTTTACCCAGATTCTCTTTTAAATTTTGTTTCAATAAAATTAGGCAAATTAATTATTAAAATAAAATGTTTTTTTATTTATGAATTTAAGTGACAAGAAGATATGAATTATAATGATGATTAGGGGCTATTGCAGTTTCATGCTCTACGTTTTAAATCACTTTAAATTCAACAAAATTAGTTTGTAATTGTATCAACTATCATTTATCAATCATTATTTTAATTGTTGATGTTGTCTCTCGATGGTCTGTCAACAAATATTTTCAACATCCGAGTCATTTTTGACGACTTAAATCGATGGTTTTTGGATGCGTCGCTACGCCGTTAAATTCACACTAGATCGACAAATCTATCGTTTTCATGGCCTCTTTTACATTTAATTGCAATATTTTACTAATTAGTACCGACGCTACCATTGACGCCGAGAGTTCGGGCCAATAACTGTGTGAACCTCTTTTAAAAGAGGCAATACGGACTGGCAGTCAATTGGAAATAAAAAAACCTGTTAAAGGGAGAGATCCACTTTTGCAAGCCAAAATTCAAAAGTTGCGAGGTTATTGTCTTATATGAAAGGAAATGTCATTTAATAGCATGCCTGAAAAAATTAGGGCTTGAAATCTCTTTTTCGTGGAGTTATAGACCTAAAACTGAATAAACTGAGGGACGTCGGTTAATTAGGTACATACGTATTTTCGGCCGGTGAGTAAGTTTGTACATTATATTTCACGGAGTGCCAGATCGGTATGCATGACCCCTACGTGACCCGCGCTAGCTACGTGACTCACGCATAAGTACTAATGTGTGAGCGTTTACCAAGCAAAATACCCAAACATCGCTTAAACTGACTACATGTAATTATAATATTCTTTCTTTTTGAGATCTTTTTCCGTGACATACGTTAACAAATGTCGGCTTCACAATACCTTTACGAGAATTAGTAAGTATATATTGTTGTAATATTATGCTAAATCAGTTGAACTCCTTTATTGACCGATATATAGTTTAAATGGAGGGACGCATTCGTTTTTCATTCGTAGAATCAAAATTAGAGGGCTGTTCGCTCTGATTTTTTTGTTGCGTGTTACATTGATCCCCATCCGTCAACTGAAAGCTGTTCAGACGTTTTGTAAAAGTGGACCTGTCCCTTTAATATGGGTTTTTGCACTTATTAATATTTCAGAAATATCAATATATTTATGGCTACTATGTTACATAAACTCACCGATCTTGTATGCCCCACTACATGGCTAGTCTTTTTGACGCTAATTTTGCTGTATTTAATCTGCTTTTCAGCAACCATTGCAAGACTTTTTGCACACAGCGTTCAAATTCTTGATATGCGATGCTTATCACTGGGCTACATATACCTCATATATAGCGCCGTACAGCGAAGTTAAGAGAGAACATTATATAGAACACTATCTCTTATTACTTTATTAGTAATACAAAATGTATATCCTTTATCTCCATGGATAGTGTATTGCCATGGCCTGTGACTGAGAACAGGACCGTCCCCCAGGCTATGGAGGTGCTGACCAAGAGACTAGACAGCCTCGGAGCAGTCAAGACGGGCAACTTCAGTGTGGACTGCGAAACATACCAGTCAGTTCCAGCCCTAGGTAAATCCACTCGTACAGACATTGCCATACTGTTGTGTGGAATTAGCTGTGCATAGACAATATATTGTAGACGTGGTAATGCAATGCCATTTGGGACAGTTGGTCAAGTAAAAAAACATTTTACAAATTTTAGTGGTTCAAAATTTGAATCTGGTAACCCAAACAAAAAAAAATCAGTACATATTCTGTTTGGTTTTGTTTTTTGCTAAATATATTATTTCCGGTCAGTTAAATCAGGCATCAATGAAAGTTGGAGGTCCAAAGCAATCAATATTTTTATTAGAAATTTAAATGCCTTAAAGGGGACCACCAGGCAAAGAACAACACATAATTATATGTTTTGGTACAGTTTTGTGATATCAAATAGATACCCAACATCTTGCAAAGGGTTGTGTAATTCATAAACAAAGCAATTAATTTCCACCACTTACGGAACCACTACTATTTCCTGGTTCCGTACGGGCCAAACATTTGCGAGTGCGCCCGCCAATGCTATTCACGCGTACGTTTGGAGACAATAGAATCCTGGGCGATTCGTTCGCTCTGGACAAAGTAGTCTCGTACATGCAGACCCATGAACACATGCTATAGAATAGTGATGCGTTTTCCAATTATATATATTTTTTCTGAAAACATATTTTTGTGAACTTGTTGATGGAATGGAATACTAAAGATGTTACCTTTCATTTATAAGAATATTATATTATTTTTGGGTGGTGGTACCCTTTAACAATGGGTGAGTGAAATTGACTGGGATTCAGGTCAACCTAGTCACCCAAGAGCCTTTAAATTAATTCAAATAAATAAATTTGTTGTAGAGTTTAATGCAAAGGGAATTTGAGAGAGCCGTCTTCCTGCAGACATGCTTGAAAAGTAGCATCTGAAAATAAAGAAACAAAAATTGCACATTTACCGTCTTCACGCATTCTTGAGTATGGAACATTACTCACTAATTTTGCGTTTCATTCTGACCATGAATGAATTCAAATACCTGCTTCTTTTTCCATTTTTCAATCCGCAGTTCCCCCTAAGGTTATTCATGTCCTCCACAACAAGGAGCAGCCATACACGTGCTATGCAGTGACTGACAGCAGGACATGCCTGGTCTGTGAGAACTCTTTTGAAGCCATTATGCAACGACTCAAGGTAGAGTAACAAGGTTCCACACTAACTTCTTTTCTTTTTAATGATTTGATCCTTGGGTTAATGCCCAGTTTATATAGCTTCTTACTATTCGAGCACAGAAAAGGGTTTCATGGGAGCATCCCCCATTCAAGGGTCTTTGTGGCTCGATGGTTGAGCAACCGGTCTAGCAATCCGGAGGTCTCGGGTTCGATTCAGGGCAAAGCCTATTTTTCTTTTCTTATTTTCAATCATTTGAAAATATTTCTAGTCAGTTTCCTTTATGTTTGAATTCAAGTTTTAGTTAAAACACAATGATTTACCTGTGTTTTTTAGAACATTCTTTGATAAACCTTTTCTAAAGGGTTTTTGGATGGAAAATTGTTCTTTTGTAATTGAGAGATGAACTTTTGCTTCTTTTTTCATACATCTGTTGTAAGTTATTGGCAATGATTAGTATGTTACATGCTTCTTGTTATTGTTTATGTTTTAATGCTAATAATACGGTACGAAATGCTAATATCTGTTTTTCATTATATGCTAACCGACATGAAGTCTGTGTAATTTCTTGATTTTCAATTAACTTTCAGGGCTTCTACACTCCAAAGAAGACGGTTCGGATCGAGTCTAAGGGGACGCGCTATGAAATGGGAGACTTTATTGTAAAGGTTGGCATCATATCCCAAGCATCTCATGCCAGAGGAGTACTCGTTGAGGTAAAAATATATCATTTCACTATTTGGTCAAGCACGACGTCGTGCCTGCGCCCAAGGATCCTGTATGCAGAAATCGCTACGCCGTGCGTTCGTGCATAGGATCCTGTATACACTAATCGCTTCCGCTCTGTTTCTTAACTAGAATACACATTTTATTTCAATTATGATGAATTCCTTAGATATAATACGCTTACCGTCACTGGCGTAAAGCACAGTTCGGAAGCACAATGCATTGGGGGGTCGAGCAATTGTTCACAAACCGTTTGTGAACAATTGCTCGCCCCCCCAATGCATTGTGTTTTCCGGACAGATTTACGCCAGTGCTTACCGTAATGGTATGTGGGCAATTCCATAAATTCGGACGTACATTTCACACACTTCAATTAGGTACTAAAGAAGAAGTTAATGTAAATCATACGATTTTATGTGATCAATAGATTGCAAATGATGAGTAGAAAATAATAATATGACTTATTCAGATTTTACCACCTTAATGACCTTGTACCGATTAAAAAACACTGCATGGTCGGACGTACTCAGAGAAAATGATTTTTCTGACAAGAGGATTTCAACTGGAAAACTCTGTGAACTTAATCATTTTTGGGGGCCAAATCATCTATTACCATGTTGATTAGACTGTAAATGATGGGAAATATAAACAAAATTGTAATATTTTCCTTTCGAAGTATGGAATATTGACGCTTTATTTTTGTGTCGGACGTACAATGTCGGACGTACAAGACTGCCGTGTCGGACGTACATGTGTTATACCAATGCAATTCTACTTGCTGCTGACATATTTGCTGTAAATAGACACTTTAAGTCATAGTTAGTAAGTAATGTTGTCTTAAATGGTAGATATAAACATTTTATCACTGTACCATTAAATTTGGCAGTGTAATACAAATAAAAATGCAAATAATCTTCACTAACATAAATATGCACTGATGGGACTACATGAACTAGATTTATAATGTATATTTGAAGTTTAGGGTTGATTTTTCATCACAAAATGTATGTTTGTTGTTCTTTCCTACTAAGAAAATTGTTAAATGTCCTAAGTGAGTCAAAACAAAACAATAATTATACAATGTGGTCCACCTGAAGTATGTTTTTATGATATATTTTATAATGACAGCATGATAGTGTGTAGTATTAGTATGTGAATAGCCATACAAAAATGTGACTATGGAATGTCCAGCCATATGATGATGATTTGTTAGAATTGGGGATATGAATCACTAAGTAATTAAGAGAATATTACATTTGAATACACTCTTTAATCATACAGATAAGATACAGTGTGAATTTAAGTGTTTTAGGCTGGCAAAACTCTATTCATTTCAATGCCGTGTCGGACGTACATGGTCGGACGTACGCAAAAAGTGTACGTCCGACCACCCATTTTTTCCGTAATTAGCGATGATTGGAATTTTTTTTTTTACTCTCTGTGTAGAGGGGTTAGAACTTGCTTTGCATTGACATCCTGCCCTTTATTGGGTTCTTTGTCTTTTCGTGAAATAGAAATTAAGTGTTTTTCCGTGTCGGACGTACATGACAAAAATAGTCCTGTTATTAATTAGCTACAAATCATAATTAAAAGAGTATTTTTCTAATTTTTTTGTGGTAATGGATTCCGAAAGTTATTCTGTGTACATCTATTATGGTCATTTAATTATTCAGTCTTTTTTAATTGAAATACATAAAAAGATCAAATGGTATGTTACAGCAAAGAAAAATCAGCAACTTCAATATGCCTTGATTTGGAAGGCTCTCTTGACCTTGACCTTAGTCAAAAAAAATGTTAACGAATGGTTTTTGACAGTTCACATTATTACCTTCAAAATGATGTATTATTTGGACCAATATGATGATTTTGAAATTTTGGCCTACTGGTTGACATATTTATGGAATTGCCCATGTGTCAAAATTAACCAATGATTTGAAAATGATTATGTCACTGTCAATGATAGTTATTATATCTTAGTACTCAAAATTATATGTTTATCTTTACTCGTGTTTTATTGTGATTCAAAATTGCTACAGTACATGCATAAAAGGGGGTGTTTAAACATCCCCCCCCCCCCCCCCCCCCTTGAGCAAAAAAAAATGATTGTTCTAGGTGTTCAAACACATCACAACTACGCCACTGAATGAAGCTAAAGCACCCTCTTGAAAAAAATCCTGGGTACGCTCTTGGCTACAAGAAGAAGCTTTTTTACGTAATTAAGAGATAATTTCTACAAACCTACATGTGCTTTTTTATGATTCCACATGTCTGTTTTTAGCTGTATCCAATTATACCTTTGTTGTTCATGAATATAATGTATTGTGTGTTTGTTTTATATCTGGAGAAATACATTTTTAAAAAGAAATGAAAGTAATATAAATGCGTACTACAATACTTATTGTTTCCTTCTCTTCGCAGGTTGAGTACACCCCATGCGTGGTCATCCAAGATTGCTGGTCACTCATGTCCGAGTTCCTGCAGGCTTTCATGGGTCAGCAGTGCGTACCGACGGTCCACCCCTCATTGGCCGGCAGACAGGAACAGGAGATCATTCCATTTACACCAAAGGACACAATTCTCCAATACTTGGAACATTTCGATACGATCCTGAAACGGAGCTCGACAACAGTAGCAAGATGATTTCTTGCGCTCCCTTTTCATGACATTGTGAGGAAATTAATAGTTCGCTCGAACAGCTCACTGTTGCCACTGCTTCTGAGGTGAAGCCCACACTGATTCTCTTGCTGGTTCATCTACAACATGCGACAATAGATTATCTTATTTACCAGAAAGGACAAAATTCTTCAATACTTGGAACATTTTGATGCAATGCTCAAACAGAGTTTGAGTGCTGTACAGTGGAATCTCGTTATAACGAGGTCCTTGGGACCATGAAAATTACCTTGTTATATCAGGGTCAAAAAACAAATAAATATAAAGAGCTGGGACCAGCAAAATTACCTTGTTATAAGAGGGTTTTGTTATATCTGACCTCTTTATAACGAGGTTCCATTGTAGTAAGATAATTTCTTGATCTTTGTATTTTGCCGCTTTTCATGACATCATGGACATTAATAATTCACTTGAACAGCTCACTGTTGCCCCTACTTCTGGGGTGAAGTATCTCCCCACATGGATTCTATTGCTGGTTCATCTACAGCATGGACAATAGATGATCCCATTTATCACAAGGGACAAAATTCTTCAACACTTGGAGCATTTTAATGCAATTCTCAAACAGCATTCGAGTACTGTAGCAAGATAATTTCTTGATCTTTGTATTTTGCCGCTTTTCATGACATCATGGACATTAATAATTCACTCGAACAGCTCACTGTTGCCCCTACTTCTGGAGTGAAGTACTGAAGTATTTGCCCACACTGATTCTCTTGCTGGTTCATCTACATGGGCAATTAATAGATTATCCCATTTACCACAAAGGACGCATTTCTTCAATACTTGGAGCATTTTGATGCATTCTCAAACGGAGTATCAAATCTTTGTATTTTGCCGCTTTTCATGACATCATAGACATTAATGATTCACGTGAACAGCTCACCGTAGCCCCTACTTCTATGGTGAAGTATTTGTAAGATCCTCTAGCTTGGCCTACGACAGGAACAATAGATAATCCCATTTACTCCAAAGGACAAAATTCTTCAATAATTGGGTCATATTGCTGTCACCCTGAAAGGAAACCCCAAGGAAAGATTTAATTTTTAATTATAGTGGGCTACTTTTTCAAACTGATGGTAATATAGTAATTTTAGGGGCTATACCTACTCATTTCAGAGGGCTACTTTGAAAATTAGGGGGCAAAGTCGCCCTCAGCTCCCATGTATTTCCTACCCTGGGAAACCCTACTGTTGTAGCTAGATCATGTTTATTTGCGTTAGCTTCATCAAATGAAATATTCAGCTAAACAGCTCTAGTAGGACATCTCGGTCAGCCAATCTCAATGATAATTGAAATATTATTGTCATTAGGTTTTATGCATTTGATAGATATCTCCCTGATATCTGATGAAATTTCCCTTAATATTCCTGGGCCCCGTTGCAGAAAAAGATACAATCGATTGTAAGTTACAATTAATTGCAAGTCAGATCATGTGCTCTACATGCGCAAATCTGATTGGTTCAAACATGCAAATTATCTGATTTACAATCAATTGTAACTTACAATCGATTGTATCTCTTTCTGCGACGGGGCCCTGATTATTGAATTTCAATGTTGGTAGCTCTGCGTAGAATATTTTCGGTAGGATTTTTGTAAATATTTTGATATTAAAATGAAAAAATGCAGATGTAACTGTACAGAATACTGCCTATTATGTAAATTTGTTGCATTGAAATTTTGTAATTGAAGCGAGCCATCACTCAGAAATTATCATTTGATTATGAAAGTTATTATGTTTAGTAATTAATCCATTCCACCAGCAATCGTTAAAATATGTGTCGCCAAAAATAAGCTCATCAAAAAAGTTTGGAAAGTGTTTTTAGCCACCTATTTCTCATTTATTTGAGGACCTATCATTTTATGCATTTAAAGGAACTACAGCGTCTAGATGGCCTAATTTTCACAATTCGGCTCTCTATATGTAATTTTTCCCGAAGAAAAATAATTTGGCAGTCATTTCTCATGAAATCAATCAATTTTGGGGTAATTAGTAAATATCTAATATTGTCCTGGGAACGCCCCTTTTAAATCGCCAAAATGTGACGTCATCTAAAGAACGGACTAGTGAACTAAATTCTGTAGATGACGCGTCATGACGTAAGCCAATGAATTGTCAATCACGCTGCCGATTCCGGACCCTAAATGTGGGTGGGGCGTAAACTGGCTGCTAAGTGAGATTTGGCATCAGAAAATTAGTTGCAATTCTCAAACAGCATTCGAGTGCTGTAGCAAGATAATTTCTTGATCTTTGTATTTTGCCGCTTTTCATGACATCACTACTGTGTTTATTTTCATGGATTTTTTTTTGGCAGACCTATGTTTCAAGTCGTCAACTATGGAATAAGTGTCAAAGTACGTTGTATTCTTTAGGTCCTTTAAGTGGATTAGCTAATTTCCTCTCTAAAATGACACCACTTTTGTAACAATCACTTGCTTCATGGCTGAGTACCTCCCCTGTGTTTACAGGTGGGTCTCAAACAGAATGTGCCAAATTGACAATTATCTGTGCTCAATCCTATTGATTATGTTGCTATAGGATGAATAAATGAGTATGCTGCATGAGAGTACATGTTTAAGCAAAGGGGAGGTACTCAGCCATGAAGCAAGTGATCGTTTCAAAAGTGGTGTCATTTTAGAGAGGAAACTAGAAATTGCGCGCTCGGCGGGTCGCGCAGCCGAGCACATGTATCCCCCGAACCAATTGCATTGCACTTTTGTGGCCCCAAATCCTCTTAAATAAACCAGATTCCTAAATCAATTACTTTTTTGCATTTCTAAAATGATTTCTACGGAAAAATGATATCAAACTGTTCAGATTTACTTCGATTACAAACGCACTGCATTTTAACAATTTTTGTTAGAACTGGATCGCCAGCGCGGTAGGCGATCCGGCGAGTTACCTTCTCACATACACAGAGCTGATTGTGTGATTGTATGAGTTATGTGTACATGTACGCTATACGATCTCAGAACCGATTCTTCTCGGAACCGAGACATGGGTATGGAATCAGAATCGACTCCAAGCTGGGGCAGAACCGCCCAAGCCTACTTCATACCAAATAAGAAAATAATCGGACAAGAACTCGGACCTGTAGAGCGGTCACAAGGTAATCTTAACTATTTCTTTATATCATGGTTACCATGGCAACCATGAATCCGCCCCACACCAAAATCAATAGGCTTCATCCTCTTTCCTTAATACACCTTCATACCAAATAAGAAAATGATCGGACAAGAACTCGGACCTGTAGAGCGTTCACATGGTAATCTTAACTATTTCTTTATATCATGGTTATCATGGTTACCATGGCAACCAGGACTCCGCCCCACACCAAAATCAATAGGCTTCATCCTCTTTCCTTAATACACCTTCATACCAAATTAGAAAATGATCAGACAAGAACTCGGATCTATAGAGCGTTCACAAGGTAATCTTAACTATTTCTTTATATCATGGTTACCATGGCAACCAGGACTCCGCCCCACACCAAAATCAAAAGGCTTCATCCTCTTTCCTTAATACACCTTCATACCAAATTAGAAAATGATCGGACAAGAACTCGGACCTGTAGAGCGTTCACAAGGTATATTAACTATTTATTTATATCATGGTTACCATGGCAACCAGGACCGCGCCCCACACCAAAATGAAAAGGCTTCATCCTCTTTCCTTAATACACCTTCATACCAAATTAGAAAATGATCGGACAAGAACTCGGACCTGTAGAGCGTTCACAAGGTAATCTTAACTATTTCTTTATATCATGGTTACCATGGCAACCAGGACTCCGCCCCACACCAAAATCAATAGGCTTCATCCTCTTTCCTTAATACACCTTCATACCAAATTAAAAAATGATCGGACAAGAACTCGGACCTGTAGAGCGTTCACAAGGTAATCTTAACTATTTCTTTATATCATGGTTACCATGGCAACCAGGACTCCGCCCCACACCAAAATCAAGAGGCTTCATCCTCTTTCCTTAATACACCTTCATACCAAATTAGAAAATGATCGGACAAGAACTCGGACCTGTAGAGCGTTCACAAGGTAATCTTAACTATTTCTTTATATCATGGTTACCATGGCAACCAGGACTCCGCCCCACACCAAAATCAATAGGCTTCATCCTCTTTCCTTAATACACCTTCATACCAAATTAAAAAATGATCGGACAAGAACTCGGACCTGTAGAGCGTTCACAAGGTAATCTTAACTATTTCTTTATATCATGGTTACCATGGCAACCAGGACTCCGCCCCACACCAAAATCAATAGGCTTCATCCTCTTTCCTTAATACACCTTCATACCAAATTAGAAAATGATCGGACAAGAACTCGGACCTGTAGAGCGTTCACAAGGTAATCTTAACTATTTCTTTATATCATGGTTACCATGGCAACCAGGACTCCGCCCCACACCAAAATCAATAGGCTTCATCCTCTTTCCTTAATACACCTTCATACCAAATTAGAAAATGATCGGACAAGAACTCGGACCTGTAGAGCGTTCACAAGGTAATCTTAACTATTTCTTTATATCATGGTTACCATGGCAACCAGGACTCCGCCCCACACCAAAATCAATAGGCTTCATCCTCTTTCCTTAATACACCTTCATACCAAATTAAAAAATGATCGGACAAGAACTCGGACCTGTAGAGCGTTCACAAGGTAATCTTAACTATTTCTTTATATCATGGTTACCATGGCAACCAGGACTCCGCCCCACACCAAAATCAATAGGCTTCATCCTCTTTCCTTAATACACCTTCATACCAAATTAGAAAATGATCGGACAAGAACTCGGACCTGTAGAGCGTTCACAAGGTAATCTTAACTATTTCTTTATATCATGGTTACCATGGCAACCAGGACTCCGCCCCACACCAAAATCAATAGGCTTCATCCTCTTTCCTTAATACACCTTCATACCAAATTAAAAAATGATCGGACAAGAACTCGGACCTGTAGAGCGTTCACAAGGTAATCTTAACTATTTCTTTATATCATAGTTACCATGGCAACCAGGACTCCGCCCCACACCAAAATCAATAGGCTTCATCCTCTTTCCTTAATACACCTTCATACCAAATTAAAAAATGATCGGACAAGAACTCGGACCTGTAGAGCGTTCACAAGGTAATCTTAACTATTTCTTTATATCATGGTTACCATGGCAACCAGGACTCCGCCCCACACCAAAATCAATAGGCTTCATCCTCTTTCCTTAATACACCTTCATACCAAATTAGAAAATGATCGGACAAGAACTCGGACCTGTAGAGCGTTCACAAGAAAATCTCTGCGGCGGACGCGGCGGCGCGACGAGGCCAAATCCATAGTATCCCCCGAAGTGGTTCGGGGGATACAATTAGCTAATCCACTGAAACTTGCAGGTCTCAAATAAATGAAAATAAGGTGGCTATAAGAACTCTCCAAACTTTTTTTAGTTCTAGTATGTTACATTTTATTCACCTTTTAATCATAACTACTGCGTACAAACATTGATGGGTCTCCAGAAATAGACTGGTCCATTGCCATAGGAACCTGACCACCCGCAAAATTCCTAGACAATAGAACTAGTCTTCTGCAGACTCGTGCACACATAATTTAGTATGACGAGTTTTCAAACTGAGAATATTTTTCTGGAAACATATCTTTTTGAAATTGTTGGTGGAATGTACTACATTACTACAGTTACGATTAAAAGGTGAATAAAATATAACATAATAGGACTCCTAAAAAAAAGTTTAGAAAGTTCTTATAGCCACCTAATTTTCATTTATTTGAGACCTGTAAATTTCCTGTTATGCATCAGTGGATTAGCTAATTTCCTCCTCTCTAAAATGACACCACTTTTGAAACGATCACTTTTGAAACGATCACTCAGCCATGCATGCACACTTGCATAGATACACACACAACCCCCTCACCCTCACACCCCCCCCCCCCCCCCCCCCCCCCCCTCAAGAGCAACAGTAGTTTCACCAGGGGGGTGTTTCACAAAGAATCTAAGTTGAACTTAACTATTATTCTTTTTAAAAGGCATACATTTTGATAAAAATCAGTATTACTTTTTATTGTCAAGGAGCCTTCAAGTTATTGATATACACTTTGTGTTGGAAGTTTCAAATACTTTTTTGGCCTTTAAATCTGTTCCATTCTAAGGCTATAAATGGCTTTCCATTAATTGTTAGATCCAACTAATGAGTCAAGTTCAACTTAAAATCTTTGTGAAAGGTGTTTCTCACATTCACTTCAGACATGAGGCACTGTAAAAACATAATCACAAGACACCACACTGCATCATATCACTTGACAACTTCATTACAAGACCTGGGGGGGGGGGGGGGGGGGGGGGGGGGGTGTTTCACAAAGGAATTAGACATAGTCACAAGCCCAAAATATGAATATTTGAACCTTTCCACAAAATTTTACATCAATAACTTGAAGTCTCTTTGATAAAAGGAAAGGTAAATGATTTTTATCGAAATGCTAGGCCCGTTTAAAAAAAAACAAAAAAATAAAACTAATGGCTTTCCATAATGTTTAAGTCCAACTTAGTGTTAAGGGGGTATCCCACTGAGCGGCGAACGTTTGCGAATATAGCAAATTTGGGATTTCGCCAGGATTCGTTAAAGGTTGCAAACGGTCGCAAACGGTTGCAAGAAAATTCGCAAACGGTTTTAATTGTCGCAAACAGTTTTTCTTGTCGCAAAGAAATTTTGGACATGTTCAAAATTTCTTTCCATTGAGCGGCGAATGCTTACGAACGTTTGCGAATTTTGGATTCGCCAACTTTTCTGACAAATGGCAAAAATCAGGGTGGCAGAGGCAAACCCTGATTTTCGCTAACATTCGTCAAAATTTGCAAAGTTCGCTAACGTTCGCAATCGTTCGCCTCTCAGTGGGATACCCCCTTTAAGTTGGACTTGGGATCTTTGTGAAACACCCACCAAGTCCCATAGTACAATAGCAGTGGAGGAGCTTGGCCATGCGGGAAAACTTGGCCACCTACATTATTTGAAACATTCAAAGCAAACAGGCTGTGAGGGATCGTGGCCGTAAAACCAGTACCTTTCTGCCTGATAGTACTTGCGTTGCAATGAAAATGCATAAGCGAGTACACTAGCCGTACATGTTGGAATGTAAGTGGCCGAGTTTCCCTGGCACTAATAGATGTTTCATCTTTACAGCTCAAAATGGCAGATGCCGAACTCTTTTGTACAATACATATAGTTTAATTATACAACAAGTTCACATAACTGCCATACAAAGATTAATAGATCTATACAAGTTTATTTTATTTTATTTGTTTTAAATGGTATCAATTGGCACATTTAGTTTTGTAATAAATTCTGTTTAAATTTGGTTTTTGTATGAAAAAAAATGTTTCGGGCGTAACATAACTTTACTTTATACAAGACTGGCATACTACATCATAAAACACTATTTGGTCAGACAGGTTAGTAACTTATCTTGTTTTCCTCAAAGTTTGTCCAAAAATACTGACCTGCATCATCGGGCGATTGTTTATTATTTGATATAGTGCATCTGCTAAGTACATGCACCTTGTTGCTTTATCCAACAATACATAGAAATATAAAAATACAAGAAATCAGTATAGACTTTGGGTCATACGTAACATCACTTTTCGCAGGATGGATATTACTACTGTGACTATGGGTCATACAAATACTGCTAGTATTTTATTGTGCATGAATGTTTTCAAAAGTTTTTGTTTTCTGGTTATTAGGTTTAATCCAAAAAATTACAAATAAGTAATAATTAATTGATTTGATACACAGTTTTTAGAGACAATACAGTCAAACCTGTCATAACAAACACCTGTCTATATCAGCAAACCTGCCTTTAGTGGCTAACAACAGTAATCCCTTGCAGAGAAAAATACTGATATGGAATCTCTATTTTTATAAAGGTCATCCGTCTACAGAGGAAACTAACGTTGTTTCACCTATGTGGTCACTATACACAGGTTTGACTGTATGTCTTTGTGGTCACTATACACAGGTTTGACTGTATGTCTTTAGAGTGTAATTTACACATACTCTGAGGTGTAGTAAGGTTGGACTGGTTTGGATGTACGCAAATTATAGGGGAACACTATGTATCTTCCCCTCATGTTTGTATTGTTTTTTCAGGGGGCTCTACCACTGCACATACTGCATTATCATGCAGATATAGGCCAGTTCAAGTTGTATCTATTTTCCAATTTTGTTCTGCAGTGATCATTCAACTTCCCTAACCCTCCCCACTCTGCATCAAGGCCATGATGTCACAATATATTATACAGTGGAACCGCGTTAAAAAGAGAGCTGTGACATAACACAATTTTACATAATTATTACAATCTTGATAATAGGGCAATTTGGCTGGTCCCAGCTCTTAATAAATATTCTTTCTTTTTTCGTTTTACCCCTGGTTTAATGAGGTAATTTTCATGGTCGCAAGCTTCTCATTATAACAAAGTTCCACTGTACATTATGCAGAGTTGAGCACTATCCCGGGAGGTATCCAGTCTCCAGTCTCCAGTCGGATATCCTCTCAGAGGAATGATGCTGCTGGTCCAGGGCCCTGCTGGTCCAGCCCTTCACAAAGCTCGAGCTAGTGGTCACGTATAACTTGCAACAGACCTGTTGGGAAGAAAGCAGTAGTGTGAAAGATAGTGAAGATTTTGATTCATCTAGGAAAATGTTCATGAAGCTGAAAATTGAATCTAAGCAACTGGACTTACTATTTGTGGAGGCGAACAGTTTCGCAACCTATCTAGGTTGCTTCTTCAGCTAAACTGGCTTGGGTATCTAGAGAAGATTACCGGTGAAAAGCTGTTGAAATCACTGGGCTGAGTAACTGTTATACTCCACAAATAAGTCCAGTTGCTTAGATTCAATTTTCAACTTCATGAGTACCGTATTTGCCGGTGTATTACCCGCTCCAGTGTATTAACCGCATCCCTAACTTTGGGGTTCTCCATGAAAAAAAAAAATGTATAATTCTTGATTTTTAGATGGTCAAAATGTGCCGAGGATAAGTAAAAACATCCTTCTCGTTCAGAGAGTTTTGGTCTATGAAATATACTTCAATTTACTGAAGTCTCTGAAGCACATAGAGGAAATTATGAGCCCCTTCCCTGATCAATCCGTAAGATTTTTTGAGCTTACCAGAAAAAACAACACTGAACACTATACATGCCACATAGGACTGTAATAAATTCTAGAAGAAAAGCGAAGACAAAACAACAAAAATGAATCAAAACGGAGATAAAAAACTGTACCTTGATATGTTATTCCTTCTTACAAGTTCAGATTTGGTTAAATCTACCCTTGAAAATAGTAAATTCTAAGCTTTTTTTGGAGATAAAAAATTGCGATCGTAACTTGCAAGTGGTGGGGAGAAAAAGTGTGCAGCATTGATTTGACTGAAATTAGCGATCAATCACGATAGGATTGGGAGTCAAGGCACATATTTTCTCTCAGATTGCATGTTATGATCGCAATTTCTTATCCCCCAAAATAGCTTCTAAAGAATTTACTGTTTTCAAAGGTAGATTCGACAAAACTTGAACTTGTAAGAAGGAATAACATATCAAGGTACAGTTTTTTCATCTCCGATTTTATTAATGTTTTGTTTTGTCTTTGTTTGTCTAAGTTCTAGCGTTCAATACAGTCCCATGCATGTACATGTAGTGTTTCATGCTGTGTTGTCCTAGTGGGGATTTTCGTGCAATTTGTCCTTATCTCCTTGTACAAACCGCATCCCCCTTTTCGTCGGTAATTCCATCGGGGAAAACCAATGCGGTTAATACACCGACAAATATGGTAATGTAAAAGATTTACATTTTTTTTTTAAATGCAAGGCTCAAAAGTTAGCAGAGGTCCGCTGGCCGGGGGCCACTACAAATTAGCTTTGGGCCAACAAATAGATGATAGATAGAAAGTTAAATGGTATTTTATTGATTTCATGATTCACAGTCTTACAACTGAATTGCTCAGTCATAGCATATTTAGTTAAGAATTATTAAACCAAATTTGATTAAAGGTAAATTCCACTGGCTAGAATGAAGATACACTTTATAGATTTGGTTATGTTTGTCTATAATTCAAAATGGTTTTAAAAGGGCCACAAAGATAAAAGGTAAGTTTTTACTTCTAGCACAAACCTTGTTCTGGAGAACTTGTTATGGGGACATTAAATTTATCATGAAAATTAACTTTTTTTATAACACATTAACAGGTATTTTGATATATCAGGGTATAAAGAGCTGGTAGCTGCAGCAAAAATCCAAAATTATATTGCTGTAAAATAAACTGAAATACCTGTGTCCCTTGACACTGCTATTGCTAAAGTGGTTGAGGGGCCATGATTTCCACACTGGAGAACTCCCTGGCGATCCACACACCCACACCAAAGATGGCAAGATTGCGCACAAACTCCCTGTCAATGAGAAGAGAAAAATACACAGAAAATGAGAAATAGTGAAAAAGAATACACGGGGGCTTGGGCCAATTTGACCCCGAAATGCCGAAAAGAGCCCCAAACAAATTTTAGAGTGTTATTTTCTACATAGCTGTAGATGTAGGCAAGCTTGAAAAGCTCAAATAAGCCCCCGAAAAATAAATATCAATTTTTTTCTTTCTTTCTGATGTGCAACATTTATTTACAGTTGGGTCAATCCACGTCAAATCAACCAGTGGTGTTCACCCGACCCCCTTCAATTTTGCTAAAATTCGCACCAAATGTTCCCCCAAGTGTCTCACGGAAAATTCTGAAATATTTTGCCCCAAGGTCAAACGGTTGCTAAGATACGGCCTCACCTAGCAACCAATGCGCGATTCTTAAAAGGTGTTATACAAAAATCAGCCATTTTCAACTGCCCCTCACAGCTAAAGTGAATGAGGGAGCAAGCTAAATTTTGTAAGTTGAAAGAACCTTATTATCTGTAAAAGTAAAAAATTAAAAAAATCTGCTACGAAATTTCATTTTCGCGTACGAGGTCATCAAAAATGACCTTAAGTCGTAAAATTTAAATTTTCGGACAGTGTTTAGGGGTCAATAAAATAAATATGACAACAAATAAAGCAAAAGTAAGAATGTAAATCAATTTAAAACAACTTTCTCTAAAAGCACACAAAAAATCAGCACAAAAAATGGTTCCGTTTTCGTGTAGGGCGCCCTCAAAGTTTGAACATATCAGAAATCAGCAAAGTTGAAGGTCAAAGTTCACCTTTAGTCCAACCTAGTAGAAGCATGAAAATTTGTGGAATGATAGACATTCATCTATATTTTAGGGTACCACCAGCGAAAATTTGCTTCCGAAATGTTATCTAGCTTAAAAACGCACACGAAAATGAGGTTAAACACTGTTACGCAACCATTTATTGCCCTTAAGTGGTTTTCAGGGGTATTTGAAAGTTTCTTTGAAAAAAACTAATCATGCTGCTAGGCTCATTTTAGCATGTCTGGTAGTCCTTAATGGGTACTTCGAGAAAATGCATACATTGGGTAGGTTTTCTTACAGGATTGACCTAAAAAAATGCATCTGAAAATGGTTAGAAAACACGTTTTTTACCATTATTGTCAATTTTCTGGTAATGTGCCTGTATTTACAGGCACTTTCAAACTTCAATATTTGTAAGATGGAAAGTGACATAAAGCTCATATCTTCTAATCTGGTAGACATTCATCTATATTTTAGGGAACTATCAGTGAAATTTTGCTCCTGAAATGTTATCTAGTAGAAAAATGCTCACAAAAATGGGGTCAAACACCATTACGCTACCATTACGCTACCATTTATTGCCCTCAAGTGGTTTTCAGAGGATTTTGAAAGCGTCTCTGAAAAAAAGTATTAATGCTGCTAAGCTCATTTTGGCATGTCTGGTAGTCCTTCATGGGTACTTCAAGAAAATGCATATGTTGGGTAGGTCTTTGTACAGCATTGACCTTGAAAATGCATTTGAAAATGGTTAAAAACACGTTTTTTTACAATTGGTCTATTTTCTGGTAACGTGCATGTTTTTACAGGCATTTTCAAACTTAAATATTTTTGAGATGGAAAATGGTTCATAGCTCATATTTTCAAATCTGTTAAACATCCATTTATATTTTAGTGAACAACTAGTAACATTTTGCTTCCGAAATGTTATCTAGCATAAAAACGCACACGAAAATGAGGTTAAACACTGTTACGCAACCCTTTATTGCCCTGAAGTGGTTTTCAGGGGGTTTTGAAAGCTTCTGTGAAAACAAATAGACATGCTGCTAGGCTCATTTAAAGGGACTTAGTAACATTGTCCAAATCCTCAAAATAAAATTGTAATTCTAGCGGTTCCTTTATACCTTGTTGTATTCGTATTAACAATAAAATCATGGGACAGCTTTCGGTTCTTCAAATTTCCCTTTCATTACAAAGATATGTATGATTGAAGTATTTAGATAAGAAAATCTCCGGGCGAGATTTTCATCCCTGTACAAAGTGAATGCAGTGAGTTGGTGAATATCACCCAATATCACTTTGCATTTTCGCTCATTACTTGGCCATACATTGTCCATTTGACCTGAAATTTTCACACAATACCCTGAGGACATATGAGATAACAACAGTATACATTGCATCAACCATTCATCAGTTTTTGCACATCTCAACAAAGTTACTAGATCCCTTTAAGCATGTCTGGTAGTCCTTCATGGGTACTTCAAGAAAATGCATACATTGGGTAGGTTTCGTACAGCATTGACCAAAAAAATGCATCTGGAAATGATTAAAAAACGTTTTTTACAAGAAAATAGACAAATAATTGTAAAAAACATGTTTTTTAACCATTTTCAGATGCATTTTTACAGTCAATGCTGTAGGCAACCTACCCAATGTATGCATTTTCTTGAAGTACCCATGAAGGACAACCAGACATGCTAAATTGAGCCTAGCAGCATGTCTAGTTTTTTTCACAGAAGCTTTCAAAAACCCCTGAAAACCACTTCAGGGCAATAAAGGGTTGCGTAACAGTGTTTAACCTCATTTTCGTGTGCGTTTTTATGCTAGATAACATTTCGGAAGCAAAATGTTACTAGTTGTTCACTAAAATATAGATGGATGTCTAACAGATTTGAAGATATGAGCTATGAACCATTTTCCATCTCGAAAATATTTAAGTTTGAAAGTGCCTGTAAAAACATGCACGTTACCAGAAAATAGACCAATTGTAAAAAAACGTGTTTTTAACCATTTTCGAATGCATTTTCAAGGTCAATGCTGTACAAAGACCTACCCAACATATGCACTTTCTTGAAGTACCCATGAAGGACTACCAGACATGCCAAAATGAGCTTAGCAGCATTAATACTTTTTTTCAGAGACGCTTTCAAAATTCTCTGAAAACCACTTGAGGGCAATAAATGGTAGCGTAATGGTGTTTGACCCCATTTTTGGGAGCATTTTTCTACTAGATAACATTTCAGGAGCAAAATTTCACTGATAGTTCCCTAAAATATAGATGAATGTCTACCAGATTAGAAGATATGAGCTTTATGTCACTTTCCATCTCACAAATATTGAAGTTTGAAAGTGCCTGTAAACACAGGCACGTTACCAGAAAATTGACAATAATTGTAAAAAACGTGTTTTCTACAGAAGCTTTTAAAAACCCCTGAAAAACCACTTAAGGGCAATAAATGGTTGCGTAACAGTGTTTAACCTCATTTTCGTGTGCGTTTTTAAGCTAGATAACATTTCGGAAGCAAATTTTCGCTGGTGGTACCCTAAAATATAGATGAATGTCTATCATTCCACAAATTTTCATGCTTCTACTAGGTTGGACTAAAGGTGAACTTTGACCTTCAACTTTGCTGATTTCTGATATGTTCAGACTTTGAGGGCGCCCTACACGAAAACGGAACCATTTTTTGTGCTGATTTTTTGTGTGCTTTTAGAGAAAGTTGTTTTAAATTGATTTACATTCTTACTTTTGCTTTATTTGTTGTCATATTTATTTTATTGACCCCTAAACACTCTCCGAAAATTTAAATTTTACAACTTAAGGTCATTTTTGATGACCTCGTACGCGAAAATGAAATTTCGTAGCAGATTTTTTTAATTTTTTACTTTTACAGATAATAAGGTTCTTTCAACTTACAAAAATTTAGCTTGCTCCCTCATTCACTTTAGCTGTGAGGGGCAGTTGAAAATGGCTGATTTTTGTATAACACCTTTTAAGAATCGCGCATTGGTTGCTAGGTGAGGCCGTATCTTAGCAACCGTTTGACCTTGGGGCAAAATATTTCAGAATTTTCCGTGAGACACTTGGGGGAACATTTGGTGCGAATTTTAGCAAAATTGAAGGGGGTCGGGTGAACATTTCTCTGAAAATTGGGTGATTTGACGTGGATTGACCCAGTTACTAATTGTGACCTTACACCACAAAACGACCAATAAGTCGGGGAAAATGATTATGCTGATTTTCACATGATAATACAGTAGACTTCATAACCTTTAAAATGGTATATAATTTGTCATATTCAGACAAGGCAAACCCTCTGAAAATTAGCGCCAAAGATGTGGAAAATGGCTGAAGCAATTTTCAAACAAAGGAGAAATGGGCCACTTCAATGATTGGCGTCCATTCAAGCGCTGTATATCTGATAATTTTATTAAATGAAAAAATATAGTTAAACAAGATTTCTGACTATCAAAATTTCACAGAAGGCAGATTATGTTACCTTCATTCAGAAAATACAAAAATCCTAAATTTCATATTTTAAACCAAATTTTATATTTTAGCAAATAACAGAGAAACTATCTGAGCGACATAACGGTCGTTTTGTGGTGTAAGGTCACAATTTAGAATTAGAGTATAATTAATGGTATTAAACTCAAGTGCCATTGTCATGAAAGTCAACTGCCATAATATTGGCAATGGCAATTGCAAGGCAATGGGCAATGCCAGCCCAATCATAATTAATGGCAATACAATGGCAAAAATAATATGTTATTGTAAAACTAAAAACTAAAAGTAAAACATTTGTTTTTAATGTAAAAATTAAATTAATTAATTAATAATATAACTTAAGTCACGGTTTAGTTTACTTAGTAATAATATGCAATGATGTTAGTTTTAAATTACACAGATACATGCAAGGCTGACAATAGGGAGAACGACAGAATACCGCAATCACGCATTTGTATCTGCTAACACGCAAAATTTTGCTACGAAAAACCTTCAGTAAAATGAATATTTTTCAATATTTTACCATGAAATTGGTATCCTCTTGAAGCTTAATCTTTCCTTGATCTGGATATGGCATTAGTTGTTCCTAAATCGATGTTTTAACACCCCAAAAAAACAATCTGAATGCGCAGTGAGTTAGGAGACTTCGCGGTAGTCGCGGTAGCGACTGCACTTGAAGACTCTATTTTGCTTCCACAGTGCATAAATTTTCCAAACTTCCATGCCAGAGTAGGGGTTCGTAAACTCCCTCTACGTTGAATTTGAGGCCATTTTCGTGTAGAGCAGTATCTGATCTTTCGAATGACACCAAATTCGCCGGAATTTTTTGGAATTTTCACCTTGCAAATTGATTTTTTTGAAGGATTTTTTGCTGACATTTTTGCATCGATTTTCGGCACAAAAATTCGACGAAAAATCGTTTAAAACTGGAAGAAGGAATCTGAAAAAGGTATGGAAAAGTAGTATTTTATGAAAGTGTGTTGATTTCTCTACACATTGAAATACATTACTATGGGAGTAGTAATAGCGCTAAGCTGCGATCATCCAATGTAAACAAATTGCCCATGTACTGATTTTGATATTTTTAGCCATGTTGAGGCATGCGTTTTCTATTAATAGCGCTGGGGCACGCGCAGAGCATAGTTACCGTCCATCGCCTGAAACTGGCAGAACCAAACTTTGTACCTTCTACCTCTAAAATTGGAATATCTCCACTAATAAGTTGATTTAAGCACCATTATTTTTCTTACTTTACAAGCTTTCCAATTAAGTTTGTTGAGGTTCCATCAAAAAATCCAAATATCACCGAACTCCCTACTGACAGCTGGTATACATTTATTCATTATCGATCATGACGAGTTACGAGTTGCAAACAAAATGCAAATCATGAAATTCAATTGTTGTTGTTGTTCTTCTTCTTCTTCGGGTTAATCTGCCTCCTTCAATCCTGAAGATTCTTGCAGATATACAATTGTGCGAGCTACATACATTTACACACATACATTTACACGCATCGGACTGGGACGGGATAAATAAAAGTAAAAGACACACGCATAATAATCAATCTTGCTTCACAGACAGCAATTTACACGCTTAAAAAGCGATACTGATAATTACCTCGTGAACTGGTCTTTGTACAATGTTTTGGCGATGGCAATGGTGTTCGATATTGTCGACCCCGTCATTTTATTTGATTTTCTGTCCTGTCCTCGTGAATACAGAATTCTGGTCAAAGTTAAACGCTCGCGATCGTAGATGGCGTATTTTCAATTATTAGAAAGCACAGAAATACAATAAATTATATAGAAAGAAATCACAGTCAATACAAAAAGAATATTAGTACAAGAAGCCAAACTAAAAAGTCTTATAATTTAGACCCCTAAAACCTTGATGAGAATTTTCAAGTGACAGTCAATTGCTCTACCAGAGAAGTAAATCAAGGTGAAGAAATTCAGAAGTCTATCCTGGTATTCTGCTAAAGCAGGGTTATACAAGATGTGTGACCACAAAGGGACCACAAAGCTATAAATTTGCAGTACAACACAAACATGAAAAGTTTTGGAAGAACCGAAGTAATGTCTAGAAGAGTTAGAATGCCTTCCTATCACCACAGGATTATACCGTCATTTTCATCTTACCTGTTCATGGTTCATACATGAGAGATTGACCTTGAGTAATCGGTTCAGTAGGACTGGCAGTCTACATCTAAATCCCGGATCTAAATACTGTTTGCTTCTCCCACAAAATTAAATGTCCAGGGAGGTGTTTCACAAAGATCCTAAGTTGAACTTAAAGGGGAAGGAACCCCTAGCCTTTTGACTTACTGGATGTGATGAGAGCATAACTACTATCATTGCTAGTCACATTTCCTCATGAATATTCCCGATTACAAAAATAATCAATATTTTATGGACCACATGACTGTCGTCTGCTTTCAATGCCCATAGGAGGCGGCCATTTCTTCAACTTCTCGCGGTGAAATGACGTGGCAGGCGGAGAACACAATATACATTATCGTAACCCGCTATTGTGTTCTCCGCCTGACACGTCATTTCACCGCGAGAAGTTGAAGAAATGGCCGCCTCCTGTGGGCATTGAAAGCAGACGACAGTGGTCCATAAAATATTGATTATTTTCATTATTGGGAATATTCATGAGGAAATAAGTGACTAGAAATGACAGGAGTTATGCTCTCATCACATCCAGTAAGTCAATAGGCTAGGAGTTCCTTCCCCTTTAACTCTATTAAGTTGGACTTAAAAAGTATGGTAAGCCATTTGTAGCCTTGGAATAAAATATATTCAAAAGCTAAAATGCAAGTATTTTAGGCTCTTCATAAATGTTACATCAACAACATGAAATCTCTTTGATAATAGAAAATATATATGATTTGAATCAACATGTTATGCCTTTTAGAAGAATTATGACAAAAATGTTTCAAAGAAACTAATCCGCTTTCCATAATGTCCAACTTAGAGTTAAAGTTCAACTTAGGATCGTTGTGAAACACCCCCATGCTTAATGTGTAACTCTCATCGAGAATAAATGTACTCATATAATAATGATACAATTCACACTAAGTCTAAGAGCTGTCAATTAAGAGAGACCTTTCTATAAATTATGGTATAAGCACAACTAAGTTATAGAACAAAAATCAACACATTTTGCACTTGCATTCAAAAAGTGTATATAAAACCCATACCTTTTATATGGATACAATAGGAATGGAGAAAATCAATACAATATGCATACAATACTGGTGTTTGTTTTTGTTTTTTTGAAAATTGTGAAGGCAGAAAATACGTGGCAGGCATACATAACGTCATTAATTATGTTCCTTTTGATTATAAAATTGACACAAAATGTAAAAGTTCTCAAAAGTGAAGCAAAAAGTGCTTGGTCCAATAATGGGTATTTTGATTAGTAAAAATGATTGGATTCATAATATTATAATAACCATGATGTTAAATTATTTATGTCTTGAAAAGCTTGCAACATTTGCATGTAGCCTACTAAGATGAGATAAGCAAAAGAAATGTAATCTATTTTATAGCACGTACAATGACAAATCAATCTGCCTCCCAGCTGCACAATTTGTAAGCAATAATCAAACATTTATGTCCATCATGATTTGTCAACGTTAAATCAGCATTATACGCTGTTTTAATGGACATTTCAAAAAGTATCATTTGTAATCCTCCAAAATCATAATCCTGATACATTATTGCCCGTTTAATGTTTAATTCGATTTTTCCTACTCCCCATATACATTCAAATGAAACCTTTCTTACTTCTTTATATGCCCATATTGAGGGACAATAACGAGAGGTGAAATATAATAAAAATTTTGAAAGCGCGTACGTTTTCAACAAATTAATTAATGTATTTTACCTGTATTCCACCGTGCAATACAAATTTAACTGTAAACCAATCATTTTCTGGGGTTTTATTCAATTTCATTTCTTTTAAGACCGTCAAACATTCACACACACACACATGCACGCACACACGCAAACACGAACACAGACGCACGCACGCATACACACACAAATATAATTATGTAAATAAGCCTATTATTAAGCCTCATATTCGTGGCGCAGGTGTGGAAAGCAACACAGTGAGCTATACTGGACTATGATAGTCTTAGTGTCTTTTTATTTATCTCCGGGCAAAGAAAAATCCGAACGGACTCGTGTCGACTGTATATAGTAGCAAAAGGCATTACATCCACTTTTCTCACTTTGAAGAATATGCACTTATTACTTCCTTTCCGGAGTAACAATAGTGGACAACAGACCCGTATATACTAGTACATGTTCCTTACACACAATGCAGGCCCGTAGTCAGAGGTGGGGGTGCGATGGGTGTGTACGCAGCTCCCCCCCCCCCCCCAAATTCAGAAATGCCTACCTCGGCCATCTAAACCAGTGATCTTGAATCGGCCTCTAACAATCTTGGCGACCAACCCGCCCCCCCCCCCCCCCCCCCCCCCCCCCCCGCTTGCACGAATCAACCAGATGTCTTGGCATTGGCCATGATTGGGTTCGGTCCCGTTTTTGTAAATGACACACCCCCTTGAACATTTTTGGCTAATACGGTCCTAATATATCTCCATTTTGTATAGATGAAAACCCCTTGTCACGCTAATAATTCATATAAATTTGCACGTTTGGGTGAAGTTGCAAAGTTGCACCCAAGCCTGGTTGCACCCATTTTTGACAAAATGAAGCACGGGCGTAGACATGACATTGATACCCATTCAAGTGGGGGGGGGGGGGGGGGGATGAGCTATTCATTCATCCCCCCGAGTTGAATAGGTGTTACGTAACTCGCTACGCCCGTGAAATGAAGCAACTGACAATTGGTAGTTTTCTTGTAAATGAGGATTTGTATGATGATATTTGTGCAGTTACTTCCTTTTGACCTATTCATTTCTCATAAATGGATTGTCGGGTGACTTTAATTTATTCACCATTGTGTAGAGCATCATCTCAATTACCCCAAAACAAGTAAAAAGACTATCCATACAATTGTCAGTTGCTTCCTTTTGTCAGATTAGGGCAGCATAGAGCATGGACAGTTAGTAGGGGGATATTATGCTCCTCTGCATGCATTTTATGGTTAATTACTGTAAGCGATACGTTATTGTGATATTCAATAATTAATCAACATGGATAAGAGATAAAATAATATCCTACGAATAATTAAGCCGAACTTAATGTTAAAACATATTTGTTCATAAAATATATACTTAGTGCCTTTTAGTTTTACAACCAAGTGTTTCAGAATACGGCAATCCAGTTGGTAAACAACATAAATACTTTTATCATTTGTTGGAATACGGTATTTGGATTAATCTGGACATTTTAGAACGATATGAAAATATTGGAGGAATTTATTCATTGAAATGCTTAAGCGCCCCATCATGGTAGCTCGGCTAAATCCAAGGTAATGCTCCGAGCGCTTTGGGACTTCGGTGATAAAGCGCTATATAAAAATGGATATTATTATTATTATTATTATTGATGGTTGCATATAGTTTATCCAATGCTATATCTATAAGCCTTGGAATAAGCCTTTGTCATATAATACACCTGTGCTAAGGTGTCCGTTCTTATTTAAAGGGGTAGTTCAGTTTTGGTATAGAGGGCGCTGCACAAAATATTTTTTTGTGAGATAATGAAAAACTGAGTGTAAAATTTGAAAGAGCTACAATTTTAATGGCAGAACAAACTTTATTTGATCAAAATCGATTCAGAAACAGCTGAAATATCAGTAAATATATCCGATCGGAATAAAATATGGCCCCATATTTATTAGATGATTTTGTATTTATTTATTTTAATGCTTACACTTTATAAAAATTTAAAAAATTAAAAGTAATTAAATAGTTGTTGATGATCTCTCTATTTAATCATTATTTCAACACAACATCACATGCATAATTTTGTATGAAAGAATGTTTGAAACCAATGCTTTTTTAGAGAGCGCCCTCTTGTGTTTTAATCGCTCTTTTTGAATGATAGTAGGCTTTTTACTTAGTCGTTTGTAATTTTCTATACCTTTCAAGCATGGTGGAGTTATAACTATTAGTTTGTTCATGTTATTAGGCAGGTTTTGGTTACTAAAGCTCAGCCTTACCAAAACTGTACTACCCTTTTTAAAGCAACTTGAAAATAAAAATCGAGATTCATAAGAACCGAATAACAATTTTCTATAATCTCGACCACGTGTACACGTACATGACGTAGGCTTACTTAAAAAGCAACTGAATACGTATTATTTTTGTTTTCAATTATGAACTATTCAGTGGTGTAATGATTATGGTTCAAACTGGGGGGGGGGGGGGGGGTGGGGGGGGGGGGGGGGCTGGGGTCAAACAAAATAAGGTGCTCATTTCCTATAAAATTTTGCCCCTTACTTAAAAAAAGGGGGCGGCGAGCAAGGGTTGAGGGGGACATGCCCGAACGTCCTTCCATAGATGTAATTAACGCCCCTTTATGAACACGAGACTTTATCCGCCACTGCTAAAATATCATATCTATAATGATATTCATACGCGTCAATACTTATATCAAAGCAATCATATAAGTAACTGGATTCGTATTTGGGATTTATTGAGGTGTCATTTTAAGGACACGTGTAAAGAAGAAATAATACCGGTATGCATTAGTCTATAACTATTTTGTAAGTCAACAATTTCTGTCATTTGGTTTAGGTTACCCGGGATAGGCTACTCGCTCTGGAAAAAAAGAAATAAACATAACAACAATAACAGCCAAAAGAACACAATATTACATTTCTTAAGTAATTCTTTATCAGTGTACAAGTATTTAAGCACGAGTTTGTAATCAAAACATCTCATTTCATTGCGACCAATCGCTTGATCGGAGAACTTCGCAAAGTGCTTTCCTAAAGACTGATCTACTCTGCAAATGACCATCATGACTATTACAAATATTAGCAACCCATCACGCAATGATTTATAACTTAAGGGCAAACTTAATTAATATTGCGCATGTGTTCACATCTGCCCTATTAGTATCGTGATTTTTAAAGTCTTGTAAATGTAGCTTTATAGCTATCACCTTTGGTGGTTGTTATAAACGTGAGGGGAGTTACTTTGCCAGGATCAACCAACAGGGTCAAATAGCAGTAATCTACATTTAAGGACGCGACATGAGATATCGATGTTTAATTGAAGCCACCAATTAATTTCATCGGGTTATCGCGCACTTTCTTCCCATCCATCCCTGTTGGGACTATTTCCTTGTCAAGTGCTATAATCCACCTTTTACGGACACTCCCTCAATTCAAGAACTCCTTAATAGTCACCATTTACCCGTAGTTACCCGAGATCAAACGGGTTACTCTATTCAGGATGGGGACATCTACAAGCGGCGGGCGACGCTTGTCGAATTATACCGTAGTTCTTGGGCAGATCTTGTACATGATGATGATTTTCCATGGATCACGATCTGAAAGGGGGATCATCACTGAGTGTCCATCGCTGTGCTCATGTGAGCAAGAAATGTACCATTCACCCCAGCAGATGAAACATACTGTTGTCAAATGCAAGCGCATGTTCCTGCCCGAAGTCCCTACGGACGACCTTCCACCTGATGCAACCATTGTGGATCTGTCTTACAACAGGATCATTACAGTCAGAGGCAGAGCATTTCAGAATCTTCACCACCTCTCCACTTTGAAACTAAAGAGAAACGCGATATCTGTCCTGATGCCAAATGCGTTCATAGGTTTAATCAATCTTAGGACCCTAGATCTTGAAAAAAACCGCATCACTGACACGACGTCCATCGCAAATCTTATATCACTACGGCACCTGTTCTTGGGGGCTAATTATCTAACAGGGGAGGCGTTTTTACAAAACCTCAATAACTTGGGGGACAACTTTGGCCTGTCTCTTACGGGTAATTATTTCAGAGCGGGTTTATCGGGACTCTCTTGTAAAGTGACCATTTTGATCGTGAAAGAAGCGGGTCTGACCATTTTCGATATTCAGGAAGCCCAACACGCGGATGTCATCAGAAAGATTTACGCTGGGGAAAACAAGATACGCTTCATACCCGATCTGAGAAACATCTCAAGCCTCGCAGTGCTTGACCTATCAGGAAATCCAATAATTGCGGTGGAAAATCAGCGACTACCGCGCAACCTTTATCTTGATCTGTCACACACGAGACTGTCGTCTCTACCCAAACCTTGGTTCAAGAATACCTCGAGTCTACGAATGATTAACTGCAGCATACGATCGCTGCCAGAGTTCTTTCGAGGCCTCAGAGAAAGCGACACCCTACGAGGTTTGCACTTGGATCACAATGCGTTGGAAACAATGGATCACATTATGCCGTATTTACCGAGCCTGGTGATTCTTGGACTGTCCCACATGAAGCTACCTGGAAGACTCCTGATTGATAGATGTGCAATGCCGAATTTGTACTTTCTCAATGTGGAAAGCAACCAAATATCTCATTTGGAATTCGGGTGTGCTGGGAGAAACACATCCGAGCAAAACAAAACCACACATGTTGAACGAATCGTCGAAATTAAAATGTTAAGGCTGAACCGAAATAGAGTTTCCAACATGTCATTTTTCAGGGACGTCCCAAAATTAACTATAGCTCATTTATCAGAAAACAAAGTTAAAAGCTTGACAAGCGTGTACGCCGAAATTCACAATATCACACAATTGAACTTGAATTTTAATTCGATAAAGTCGGTGGAAGGACTCCCATTTGTTATGCCTCGTTTGGCAAATTTACATCTGTCATTTAACAAAATAACATTTATTAGTCGAGACACATTCAATAGGGCATCCACTCTTCGGACGCTTTCCCTCAATGGAAACAGGCTTGAAGTATTCGCGTATTTCCATTTGTTGCCATTTATTACATTTCTAAATATAAGTCACAACAATATCACGGAAGTTGAAGGTGGTGCTTTACAAAATATGCAGCGGTTGCATACGCTGGACATAGGCCACAACAAACTATCAGAATTTACAAACATTGGCCATGCGCATGTTGTAAACATTGTGCTAGATAACAATAAACTTAAGAATGTCACTCTGTTCAATTTCACCGACTTGTCAAGCCTTTATATGCGAAGTAATGGCATTCGTGAGCTCCATGTTGGGTACTCTAAAACGTGCCACTTTATCAACGTCGACTACAACAAGCTGAGTCATATCGATATCCCATTGTGGCTCTTCCGTTTATCGAGCTCCTATAACAACATCGTGACTGTGTCTGCGTCAAATTTCAGCATGGGACAAGGGTCTAACGACTCTGTCATCTGCAACTTGAAGGTTCTAGAGTTACGATGGAACCGTATTTCTTATATCAACCCAAACACTCTGGCACGCTGCTCCGAGTTGGCGATTCTAGACCTTCGCGGGAACCCTTTGATTTCACTTTCACTCGTACACTTCCCACCTGTCAGCCGTCTCTTCATATCGCACACAACCTTGCAAGAGTTTGATTTCGATTTCTTGAGACAAACGCAGACCCTGTCAACATTGGAAATGAACGATGTAACCATATTTGACCATGTAGGAAACGAAGCCGCATCGTTCGTGCTATCGTCAATAGCAAATATGATATATATCTGTTGTAATGGCATGATTGAAATACCTGTGCTAAATGGGAGTTTGATATCTACTCTAGATTTGAGCGGTAACAAGATAGCCTCGCTGACCGGTCGACCCTTCCGGCATCTACCGGGTTTGCAGAGCGTGTCGCTACGGAACAATCTCCTTCGGATCATCCCGCCCCTTGCATTCAGGGGATGTATGCATATCTCTGAGCTGGACCTGGAACACAACCGACTCCAGGTGATAAGTTCCTCTGCCTTCAGCGACCAGAGTCATTTCCATCTCAGGCTCGGATACAACGACCTGATGTCGATCAGGGTGTCGTCGCTCCCGCTGTTCCTGTCGTCGATCTACCTCGACCCAAACCCTTGGCGATGCACCTGTAATTCGCTGTCGGGACTCCAGCGATGGCTCCACCAATCTCGGGTCGCCGATGGCGCAGTAGTATGTGCCACGCCGCCGAATCTAGCAGGCATGAGTCTCGAATCTGTAAGTGATTTCCCAGTCTGCCGGCTGAACACTTCCATCGTGTCTTCGGATAATCCAAGAGATCAAGAGATATTTAAACAACTCCCCCATATCGGAATGGATCTAATTGATGGCATTGTGGGTAATGATGCCGCTGTCAGGAGGGACGACGTAGAAGCAAGTTGCGTCATAATTTTCCTGTCGAGTACTGTAGCTTTGATAATTTCATTCAACGTGTATTTGATCTGGTAAATATTTTCAATCAACCCACAATTAAAGGTGCACATGTAAAGTGTCAGATATTGCCCAAAATGACATTTGAGACTTCAATCCTGTACCAAAATTATTGTAAGATATGTCCGAATGATGTGTGAAAGTTTCATTGAAAAATAACACTGCTTTCCTGGTTAAAAAAGCGAAAATAAGCGTCAGCTTTTTACAACGAATTACTGTATATACGTTATGAGGTTTATGACCGTTAATCATTATAACGCTCTTGAGCTGAATGATAGATATCGTCATACTAAAGGGGCATTTGAAAAAAATATAACCCTATTTTATTCTTCTCTTACCATAAGCTAAACAACACGGTAGAAGAGAAACGAGGAAGCTCCAAGTAATTTTCGTGGAGTTAGACACTTTACAGGCATCCCTTTAAACGAAAACAAAAAACAACATCATATTGCGAGAGTTACCCGGTGTTGTTGTTGTCGAACTCACCACGCTGACATAAAGTGGAGATGCAGACTATATACACTATTTCAATATGTTTTGTTCCCCGCCCCGTGCTCCCCGTATAGCTACGCCACTGTGTGGGTTGATTGAAAGAAAATGTAAGATAAGTGAACACGTCACTGAATGTCATTAATATCAATTTATTAGCATTGAAATAGAGTATACATGTATATATTTAATCACGTATTTTGACAAATTACATTAATATTTCTGTAATTTGTAAGATATTTATTGCTTCTTATGCGTAGTAATTTCCGATTCCTAATTGTTAGGTTTTGTTCTTTCTAATATACTAATTCAGCATCGTGTATTCATGGCACTATGCATGTTGCACGTTACTTATAAGTATGTCACGTCTTTGTCAAGTTGTGTGATTGTACAAAAAATATATATATTTCTCAAAATTATTTGAATGAGACCCCTCTGTGTAACATTTACAGTTTCATTAAAGGGATCTAGTAACTTTGTGATGCGTGGTTAATCAAATGTGTATTGGTGCGATATGATATGTCCAGAAAGTAATGTGTGACAATTTCAAGTTAATTAGATGTTATTTGGCCAAGAAATGAGCGAATATGCAAAGTGATATTCGCTTACTCATTGCACTTACCTTGTATACACGGCTGAAAAGGTCCCGTATATATTTTCATACGGTATTCGAACACTTCAGTCGTAAATATCTTTTGAACGAAATGGAAATTTGAAAAACCGAAACATGTCCCATGCTTTTATTGTTAAGACAAATAAATCAAGGTATGAGAGAGCCGCTAGAATTCCAATTGGATTTTGAGGATTTGCACAATGTTACTAACTCCCTTTAAGATCCATCTATCTACGCACGTCACCTTCATCTTCATATTCCATCCGCGCCCATCATCTCATCAATTTCTCCTATTTTGTTTTGGTATATAGTTTGTAACGTTTTATAGCCCCTTTTCAGGGACCATCATTCTCTCAAGCATTGCTTAGAATGATGGTCCCGTAGGCCTACATATCACATTATGTTAATACATTTTTTGAAAATATGTTTATTATGTGTATTTATTAGTATAATGCAATCTTTATTATTATGTTACAATTTATTCATTATACATGTTTATGTTTAATATCCCAGAAGTGTATTTCTTTCTATATTATTTGTATAATTATTCTGTATCATGTCCCAGGTAGCAAGCCAACGTTGGTCCAACGTTGGACCAACGTTGTCCAATTTTTTCGGCAACGTTGGTCCAACGTTGTCCGGCAACGTTGGACCAACGTTGCTTGCGTACGCCCAAACAACGCTGCTCCAACGTTGGCGAAAACAAAATACCAACGTTGGATCAACGTTGGTCCATCGTTGGAAAGTTGTCATTTGTCAACGTTGGACCAACGCTTTTCCAACGTTGATCCAAGGTTGGTATTTTGTATTCGCCAACGTTGGAGCAGCGTTGGTTGGGCGTACGCAAACGTTGATCCAACGTCAAAGCAACATGTGTCCAACAAGCATCCACCATATTTCCAACAAGCATCCAACATGTCTCCAACACTCATCCAACAAGCATCCAACATGTCTCCAACAAGCATCCAACATGTCTCCAACAAGCATCCAACGTTGGTCCAGCGTAATTCACCAACATTTCTCCAACGTTGGTCCAACGTTGGTCCAACGTTGGTCCAACATTGGACCAACGTCTCACCGTACTAAAAAAATTAAATTAATATTCATATGACACGCCTATTGGTGATATCTAGAACATCCTATCCTAGCTTTCCCTTTACCTAAGACTAACCCTAACCCTATTCCTAGTCCTATTCCTATCCATATAGTCCTATTCCTATTCCTACACTCACTACATCTACATCATCCACTCAGCTTTATATAACCTAGCTTCTGTGTTAATATTTGTTTGATGGTTGGTATTTCGATAAAGTTGAATGTTTGGATAAAGTTTTAAGAATTTACACAAATACATCATGGAAACAAACCTTTAGAATGTTTTTGTAGATAAATAACTTACATATATTTCAAATAATGAGTAAATAATAACATTGGATTCATTCTGAACAATCATATAACATGATTATTAATGCTTTTTGCAGTCAATGATAACCACTCATGAATATTCATGAATAATAACCAACGTTCATCCAACGTTGAACCAACGTTGATCCAACGATGGCATACATCCTGCTTTCAGCAGCTAATTTTAAATCCTTTTATTATGCAAGGGGGTTTTGACCACCTGTGCTACGAGTAAAAAAAAAAACCTTTTCTAACATAACAGCTACATGTAGTGAACAACAGATGTGAAATGTTGGATTCTCGTTGGATTAACGAACGTTTCACTGTGGGTTACCGATGTCGATCCAACGTTGCTCTAACGAGATTGTCCAACCTCCATTTCACTTTGAGTTACCGATGTTGATCCATCGTTGGTGTTGTAATATAATACAAGTAGGCGAAATGCCATGTGTAACTCTGGCATAACAATAATAAATACTGGTAAATTACAAACTTGAGTGTCAGGGTAGACTACCCGACACCCAGAAGATGGAACCAGGGGATTATTCTGCCCCTTTCGTACGGTTGTCATCCCCTATGTAAGACCGACATTTACCTTATGCAAAATGGTTTAACGTGCTAGTGCCAGGGTGGACTACCCAACGCCTAGATGATACCAAGGGATTATTCTGCCCTAAATGGTATTCATCTCTATCACAAATCTAATCTATCCGGGGGTCTGAGAGTAGACGTCGAAGTGGGTAGCGCCTGTCACGTTCTTGCGAGGGCGGCTTCACCTCACTCCAGCACGCTTCTGGGAACTCTGTTTCCTCGTTTACTGGAACATGGATGTTACCTTCAGGTGCGCGACGCTTCTTTAGATGATGTCTGTTCCGGCGATACCGCCCACCTTTCTCACTCTGGATGTGGTACGAGCGGGGCGTTGAATCTTGAGTTGTCACTACACCAGGTTTCCATTCTTTTCCCACTTGGTAGTACACACGTTCTCCAGACTTCAACACCGGCAGCGACTTGGCACCCTGATCATAGTATCGCTTCTGCCTCTTCTGGAGCTCTTTCTTCCTACTAGCTATGCACCGTTGATAACGAACAGTACAGTTCTCAATAAAGCGTTTTCTGGATGGTATATCCGGTCACACATCAACCGTGAAGCTCGCCTCCCAAAATGGATTCAAATTAGCATTTCTACAACACAGGTCATGGCGAATCGAATCAGACATACAGTCACTTTCACTTCAGACACCATGTTGTAATATAATACAAGTAGGCACACGAGTATAGTTGAAAGCTTACTTTATTAACTGCTTGTAGATCGATGGCCCAACTCATACATGGTCTCTTGACACCCGATAATATACATATCGATCCTATATGGTAATTCACCGGGGATGGCGCACTTCTATTTATGATTGTAATTCTACTTGAGTCCGCTCATTACTGTTGGTCTAACGAGATTGTCCAACGTCTTTTTCACTGCGAATTACCGATGTTGATCCAACGTTGGTCCAACGAGATTGTCCAACGTCTTTTTCACTGCGAGGTACCGATGTTGATCCAACGTTGGTCCAACAAGATTGTCCAACGTCTTTTTCACTGCGAGTTACCGATGTTGGTCCAGCGTTGCTCCAACGAGATTGTCCAACGTCAATTTCACTGCGAGTTACCGATGTTGGTCCAACGTTGATCCAACGAGATTGTCCAACGTCCAACGGGTTCCAACGAGTTTGCAAGTTTCCGACGTTGGTCCAACGTTGGCTTGCTACCTGGGGTGATTATGTTGAAAATAAAATAAAAAGAATCAATGAATCAATGAAGTTTATTAAAAGGGAAGTTTCCCCAAGAATTAATGTGGATTGAATGAAAGGAGAACAATTTTAGAAGCCCAATAGTGAAAGTTTGAGCAAATTTGGATTTGCAATTCAAAAGTTATGATTTTGGTAAGTATTGTTTGCCGCCCTATCTAGATGCCAATTTGCCAAAATATGTGATGCCATAGGAGGACAACCTTCCAATGACTTTGTAAACACATTTTCATATTTTAAAACTTTACTCTATTCAGGATGGGGACATCTACAAGCGGCGGGCGACGCTTGTCGAATTATACCGTATTTCTTGGGCAGATCTTGTACATGTTGATGATTTTCCATGGATCACGATCTGAAAGGGGGATCATCACTGAGTGTCCATCGCTGTGCTCATGTGAGCAAGACATGTACCGTTCACCCCAGCAGATGAAACATACCGTTGTCAAATGCAAGCGCATGTTCCTGCCCGAAGTCCCTACGGACGACCTTCCACCTGATGCAACCATTGTGGATCTGTCTTACAACAGGATCATTACAGTCAGAGGCAGAGCATTTCAGAATCTTCACCACCTCTCCACTTTGAAACTAAACAGAAACGCGATATCTGTCCTGATGCCAAATGCGTTTATAGGTTTGCTCAATCTTAGGACCCTAGATCTTGAACAAAACCGCATCACTGACACGACATCCATCGCAAATCATATATCACTACGGCACCTGTTCTTAAAGGCTAATTATCTAACAGGGGAGGCGTTTTTACAAAACCTCAATAACTTGGGGGACAATTTTGGCTTCATACCCGATACGCTTCATACCCGATCTGAGAAACATCTCAAGCCTCGCAGTGCTTGACCTATCAGGAAATCCAATAATTGCGGAGGAAAATCAATATTTTTCGAAGCCGAGACCAAGTTCTTTCAAAATTTTCGAGACCGAGACCAAGTACCTTCAAAGTTGAAAACCCCTCTCAGTGGACGGGGTGTCCGTAAAAATGTTCGAAGCCGAGACCAACTACTTTCAAAATTGTCGAGGCCGAGACCAGGTACCTTCAAAGTTGAAAACCCCTCTCAGTGTGGGGGGGGGGGGGGGGGGGGGAGTGTCCGTAGACAATTTTCGAAGCCGAGACCAAGTACTTTCACAATTTTCGAGCCCGATACCGGAGATCTTTGCACATTTTTTGGACCGAGACCGGGTTTTAGTCGGTCGAGACCAGGTTTTAGTCGGTCGAGACCAGGTTTTAGACGGTCGAGACCGCTTAAAAGTAGTCTCGAGACCGGCTAAAATTTGAAAGGGGGGGGGGGGGGGGGGTTCAAACCCCCTTTGGGTCAAAGGGAGGGGGGTGAACCCCCCCCCCCCCACCCCCCTGGATATGCCTATGCTTGATATATTGATTTCTAATTGATAACAATAAACAATTATACAGAAAACAAAAGATGAGCAATTTCAAATTCAAATTCATATTTTCACCTTATTATCTGTTCCATAATCAAACGTTTTTCAAATTTCTTGAAAGGTTTTACTTTCATCTCAAACCCAGTGATGTGTTTTTGCCTTAAACATATAACTCATGTTTTCAAAAAATACCTTTTTTTATAATATTTATTTCATATTAATATTTTACCTTATTTTTTAAGGCAGATTTATTTCTGCATTTATTAACGAAATCAAAATGAAATATACAAAGAACATTTTCCATACATAAAAAAAACAATGAAATGAGAATAGTTATACAATCATAATATAAATTAATGTGACAATAATTTATGTATATTATTAAAACAACTAAACAAATGCAGTATACCAACCATCATGAACCAACCATCTATGAAATAATCTAATTTATAAAGTAACATTATTTGCAGAAAAATGCTTAAATATAGTATACTTAATACTGTAACTTAATTACAATACGTTAATTTATGTACACATTCACATTTAATATAGCTCAGCTGTCTATTATGACCTTTTCACAAAAGGAACATTTTCACTTTTTTTTTGCGATAGTATATCGCAAGAAATTATTTTTGAATAATATATTTCTGTTATCTAGTATCGTGGCTTATTGAAAATCAGCGACACAAATGTAATTCGTCCGAATCCAAACTCTAGGAGCGCGGAGACAACCATATTTAAATATTTATTGAAAATTCATTACAAATATAATTTGCCATTGTTTTAATAGGCATGGAGGCTTTGTTAAAGGGATAGTTGAGTTTTGGTAAAGAGAATACAGTTTTGGTCAAACTGAATTTTAGTATACAAAACCTGCACCATTACATTACAAACTAATAGTTATAACTTCACCATGCTCGAAAGGAATACAAAATTACAAATGACTAAATAAAAAGCCTGTTATCATTCTAAAAGAGCCGTTAAAACTCAAGAGGGCGCCTTCTAAACACTCATCGGCTTCAATCATTTTAAATAATATATTGTGCATGTGATGTTTTGTTGAAATAGTGATTAGATAGAGAGATAATCAACAACCATTAAAAAACCTCTTTTGTAAATTTTTAGATAAGATGAAGCATTTTTTTTTTTTTTTTTTAACGGCTGGTCCAAAATTATCGAATTATTGTGGGGCCCCACAATTATTACAAATGGTTATGTTTATGGATATTTCAGCCATTTCTGATATGAACCGATTTTGATAAAATAAAGTTTATGCTGTCATTAAAATCGTATGCTCTTTCGAATTTGACATATTTCATTATCTCACAAAAAAATTATTTTGTGTAGCGCCCTCCATACCAAAACTCAACTATCCCTTTAAATATAGCGTAATAAAAACAAGAAATAAAGAACAATATATATTCAAACAAAATAATGTAGAAACGCGTTTAAAGTGGCCCGGCAAACCAATACATTACTTTGTTATCAAATTCAAATTATAATTTTTGATCAATATTCCAGCCTGAGTTTATGTATAAAATGATGTACAATATAATGTAACAGAAAATGAACTGTTTTCACCAGTTTAAAAGCCTTCCATGACTTGATAAGCCCCACCTCTTAAAACTCGCAACTTCTGTTGCGTGGCCAAATTACGTCATTGCAGGCGGAAGTCAGAAAAATCCAAACTTCCGCCAGCAATGACGTCACACGCCTTTTGCGTTATGCGGACAGCATTCGGGCATTTTTTTAGGGGGGTGGGGGGGGGGGGGGGGCGTTCCCGATGGTGATTTTTTGTTTGATTTTCTTTTAAATGCGTTTTTTTTTTTTTTTAAGGAAAGCTCTTATTATATTAGGATACCCGATAAACAGATTTACAATTGTCAGGCATAAAGTAAAATTGCTCCCTTTTGATGTCGGGACCAATTAAACATTGTTATGAGTAATTTGTTCCTATGTTATTGTGAATGGGCAGTCCTGTCGGCACGAACCTTCTTGAAGCAAGGTCCAGAGAGGGCTTAGTAAGCAGCCATATTGAATATTGATCCCGGCATGAATGGTCGAATTACACGAGAGTATTACGAGTGATAGCCAGATCAGCAGGTGATACCAACGCAGCAATGCCATCTGGGTTCCTTTAGGAGGTCCTTGCGGGACGACGCTTATTGAAGCAAGGTCCGGAGAAGGCTATATTATGCAGCCATGTTAATTGGTTTTCCAGGCATGAATGGTCGAATTACACGTGAGTATTACGAGTGGTAGCAATATCAGCAGTTGAAGCCAACGCAGCAATGCCATCTGGGTTCCCTTGGGAGGTCCTTGCGGGACGACGCTTCTTGAAGCAAAGTCCGGAGAGGGCTTATAGTAGACAGCCGTGTTACAGTAATTGGTTTTCCAGACATGAATGGTCGAATTACACGTGAGAAGTACGAGTGGTAGCAATATCAGCAGTTGAAGCCAACGCAGCAATGCCATCTGGGTTCCCTTGGGAGGTCCTTGCGGGACGACGCTTCTTGAAGCAAAGTCCGGAGAGGGCTTATAGTAGACAGCCGTGTTACAGTAATTGGTTTTCCAGACATGAATGGTCGAATTACACGTGAGAAGTACGAGTGGTAGCAATATCAGCAGTTGAAGCCAACGCAGCAATGCCATCTGGGTTCCCTTGGGAGGTCCTTGCGGGACGACGCTTCTTGAAGCAAAGCCCGACGGGACTGCCATACGCTGCCCTGTAGTGCTTGTTCATCCACGCGTAAATGAACGGATTCACGGATGAACTGGAAAAGAGTAGCAACTGAAGGGGTCGCATCGCGTAGACGGCCGACGGGACCGCTAGCTGAATGAAGTGGTTGATAGTTATCGGTAACCAAGTGATGGCAACAGCAAGGGTCACCAACATGGATATCTTTGTAAGACGCAGTTCTTCTTTACTGAGAGAACTGTCTGGATTCGGGGTCGGTTGAGCCGCAGCAGCTGCAGCTACGTTCTCATGTCCCCAGTGCTGTACCCGCCGCCTCGTATCACGCACCTTCCGGTATATCCTGTAGTATGCCACAGGGATCGGTGTGAGGTACAGCATCGCCGTCGCAAACACGAGCGTCATGTACAGCCAGGAACTGAAGTCATGGGGATCCCTGGAACAAGTCGACATCTGCGGCACGAACGTAATTCGTCCAAATGCGAACGCTGGGACCGTGGAGCTGAAAACGCTAATCATCCACAAGCTCGTTAAATAAAAGATAGTCTTTCTCCCGCCAAATATCTTATCATACATGTCAGGGTTCTGGGTGATCTTTACGTAGCGCTGAAAGGATATGAGGGTTTTTGTACAAAGTGACACCCCCATAGATGTCGACAGCATAATAAAAAGTGCCATGCACGAGGAATCGCTTAAAGTGCCGTAATACGTCTGAACCAAAAGCAGCGGTTCCAGGATGCTTGTGACAAGGACGTCAGTCGCGGACATGTTGATGAGAAAGTAGTTGTTCCGCTTCCGAAGAACAGGCGATTTTGCCACGGCCACGAAAGCGAGGACATTTCCAAACGTTCCAGAGAGACTTAGAATTAAATAGACCACGAAATACCCAACCGCGGCTGCCGAGTTAAACATCGTGACCTGATAAGTTTAGTAAAAGGCGTTGAAGATTACCAAAGTCTGGCAGGACTGTCTCGAAGTGTATACCCATATAAGATGGCCAATCACATTCAGTGAAATCCATGAAAGTTGCTCGTTTTAAAAAGCCGCCATTACCATCGTGAATAGTTTCTTGTCACTTAAAGAATTGATATCAACTTTCTTTATAATTATCTCAGTGGAATCTTCCAAACTAGAACACTTCGAGAATGTCTCTAGAGTATGTGCGATCGAATTTCACATAGTCAAAGTTTCAATGAAGCAATCAAGGCGTTACGAATTATGATTACGGTGATATCTGAGTGTCAACAAAATGCAGAATACAGGCACGCTCCTCTGTCAGATTTAATTAAAATATATGTCACAATTTCTTCTCTCACGAGTACTAAGTAAATTCATGACAATAATACAGTCAACAATTCACGCGATGCAAAGAAAGGAATATACCGTTGATTTGTCCAACATGATCAAACATAGTAGGAGCTACTATTATAGTAACTTATTGATTTGTCAAAGGTTTTTTTAATAATCTTTTGTATTATAATGCAGGTTTCAATACCTCGACAATACATACACCAGCATGCGTGAAGTTTTGTTTTCGTACACGTTACAACAGTACATCAAATAACGCGATCATTATATGAAACACGGCAGTAAAATACGGATTCTCGGTAAAAAAAATCAAGCATGTCAGGAAAAGTGTTGATTGTGATACCAGCGGCGTTTCTATATAATGGGTTGTGGCGTAGCGAGGACTGATTGGGGGCACTTAAATTATTGGCGGCACTCCTTATGTGTTTCTTTATTTTTCAGGGATTTTCCCACTTTGTTATATGATTGTATTATTTATTGTTTTTGTATAATTGTCAAAGTATTGCCCCCCTCCCTAGCATTGTCTAACTATTTAATAGCAATATTAAACCAAAACAAACGTATTTAGGTCCTACATAATTATGAAGATCCTCATTTCTGGATATCAAAAATCCTAGAGCTTCCGGGGGCTCCGCCCCTTGGAACCCATTGAGATTAACAATGTGGGTATCCGTAAAATTGTTTCGAAGCCGAGACCAAGTACTTTTAAAAATTTGGAGACCGAGACCAAGTACCTTCAAAGTTGAAAACCCCTCTCAGTGGGGGGGGGGGGGGGGGGGGGGGGTTGGGGGGTATCCATAACAAAAATTCAAAGCCGAGAACAAGTACTATACACATTTTCGAGACCGAGACAAAGTACCTTCAAAGTTGACAAAGTTGAAAACGCCTCTCAGTGGGGTGGGGAGGGGGGGGGGGGGGGGGGGGTAGGGGCGTTCGTAAAAAAAAAAATTCGAAGCCGAGACCAAGTACTTTCAAAATTTTCGAGCCCGAGACCGGGGATCTTTGAAAATTGTTGGAGCCGAGACCGGGTTTTAGTCGGTCGAGACCAGGTTTTAGTCGGTCGAGACCAGGTTTTAGTCTGTCGAGACCAGGTTTTAAACGGCCGAGACCGCTTAAAAGTAGTCTCGAGACCAGCTAAAATTTGAAAAAGGGGGGGGGGGGGGTTCAAACCCCCCAAAACATCAAATTTTGGTTAAAGGGGGGGGGGTTTGAACCCCCCCCCCCCCCCATGGGTACGCCTAAGTTGATATCCCATTGTGGCTCTTCCGTTTATCGAGCTCCTATCACAACATCGTGACTGTTACCCAGGGGGCAAAGGGGGTTTAGCAGCTTTTGTCTGTTGTAAAAGGTTGGTCACCAGAAATGGCTTCTAGGAACCTCTAGGATCACAACTAAGATGGACAACCTCGCGAACTAGCTACTGGAAGTCCACAGGATGAGTGTTAAGAAAACAACACCCGTAATACACTAAATAGCGTGTTTTAGCCTTAGGGGTCATACATCTTGCTCAATTACACCACAATGCACTGCTGATTCCAGATTGTTGTTTCATGGATGACTTCCCTAAAGTCCTGCGCATCGTTTTATACTAAATTTGAGCATATTGCATCTTTGGTTACTGTGTCACACGTCGTTACAACGTGATATATCACATACGGACGTGTAATTCGTATACAGCGCGTATGTATAAAAGGCAACTAAAGTCTTGACAATGAAAAATAGGATATATTTCGATCTTTAAACATGTAATTCGCATTTTAGACAGCTATTAAGAGCATTATTGAAGCTAGGTACGTATAAACAATAAAACACATAAGCATTAAATACAATGAAATTCATAAGAATATGAGTTGTTAATGTTATAATTTGTTTAGATGTGGTTAAATTACTATATCAAATGATACAAAATATATCCACAATATTACATAATGCTTATCCCGTGAACGAGATACCCGGGAGGAGGGAAGTCTTTTTTCTTCAAAAGACCAGCCTTTCATCAATGGACTCCAAACATAATTATAATCGAGGTCTACCCACCCAGTTTGGTGTGTCTGTAGTGTGTCATTAGGCTTACATGACACGTTTGAGGCCAAGTTTCATTCTAGGTCTAAAGGAGATATATCATGAAAGTTGGTTCATGTTAAAGATTGTCCCACATAAATGTCTCATATGACCGTTCTAGAGACACAAACTAGCTGGACTAGCTGCTGGAAGTCCACATGAAGCGAAACTTGAAAAGTATCTACAAATAAACACTAATAAATGCAGCCATCTCTACAAACATAGTTGAAAAGTATGCTCCCTCTATGCTGCATCTCCATTCATCCATCCCACACCATACGTCTGGCCAGAATCGTGTCATCAGGGATAAAGAGATAAAGAGAATATAATACGTCACTGGCCATCTCATAAAGGTGAAGCATTTGAAGTCACTGAACGGCACGCAAATCTATTGCTGGAAGAATTTCCTTTCGGTACTGTTATCATACACCTTTGTTGAACATATACATGTACAGTTAGGCTAGCCTGAAGTCTGCTGAACAGGATAGATGTGTGCCCTATTAAAAATAAGCCAAAGTCTATGAAGTCAGTGGGCGTGCAGCTCCTGATCCACAGGAGTTTTCACTATATCCATAGCAAGCTACCAAAACAATCCTTTTGAGCTTACCCTGTGAAAGGTGGTGAGATTATGGACAGCTTGAACCTTAGCTTGCGGTCAAAGCCATCTGTACATTAGTGGTAGATATAAAGAAAAGAGTGTTGTTCTCACAGTGTCGTCTGCTATGGAGGTTCCTGTCGGCTTGGATCTACACAACAGGCATGAAGAGGCTGTTACAAGGGTCTTACTTTATACATTCGACAACAGAGTAGTTCACAGAGTCGACAGGGTAGTTATTCATGCCATTGACACTGACGTCACAAGCACGTATCACTGATCTCTCAGAGCTGTGGGTGAGGACAGCCCAGAATTGGCACATATCGACACTGCTGGTAAAACAAAAACCTGCCAATGCTTTAACCTCAACAGATGACATTATCACTTGGATACAAGAACTCGCAATGGATGTGTACATCACGAAAGCAGACCCATGAAGTCATACATGTCAAGCTGTCTACCAGTAAAATCATAGTCATGCGCAGAACTTCATTGCTCTTGCCTGGTGCGGCTGTTTTCCTCTTTTCTTCTTGAGATTTGTCTTGTTAGGTTGTAGAAGGTGTTGAGCGTCATAAGTCGTGTCTTCTTCTTCTCACTGGAAAAGGACCCTGTTATAGTGCCTTCAAACACCCCCTTTTCACGTTGATGATTTTTTTTTTTTTACCGGAACACTGCACATTTGATATGTTCCTAAATGAATGTGTTGATGATGTGTACGGTTTGTTTTCCACTGCTGCCATATGACCTAGACTACAGCTCTTTATCCCTGATGGCACGACATAGATCATGATATGTGCTGAATAAACTGATGAATGATGAAGGTGCAGCATATATTTCAACTCGGCAGAGATGAGTGGTTTGGTGTAGTGAGTGGTTTGGTGTAGACGTGTTTTTTTCAGATTACGCTTGACGTGGACTTTCAGCAGATAGTCAACAAGGTTTTGCACACAGTTTGTGTTCCTATCTAGAAGGTCCTATACGCCACTTATAGGGTCAATCCTTAATAACAGTACCCCTTCCAAGTTTCATAATGTACCTCATTCATAAGATCTAGTAAGAGACTCTGCTTTAAACTTGTCATGTAAGCCTTCAGTTACACTTCGTCCATTCTGGGTGAGTAAAGTCCACTGATGGTCTTGTGACCGCCTCCACCCCCCCCCCCCCCCACACACACATAAATACACACACACACATATACACAAACGCACTCACAAACACACACACACACATACCTCTGTATCTGATTCAAATTATGAAAAGTTATGATTTTTTCGGATAATGAGTACATTAACAACTCTTATGCTTATAATGTATTTGTTTGTTTTTGATTGGCTTTGTTTTGTATTGAATTATTAATTTACATAATTGGTGTCATTGTTTAATGGTATTTAAAAGAGTTATTTGCATTTCATACATAAGCGCTGTATTCGAAATTTCATGTCCATGTGTAACGCATCACGATGTAACGACGTGTGACACAGTAACCAAAAATGCAATATGCTCACATTTTGTATCAAACGATGCGCAGGACCTTAGGGAAGACCTCCATGAAAAAACAATCTTGAATAAGCAGTGCATTGTGGTGTAATTGTGTTAGATGTGTGACTGGATATTCATGACCCCTAAGGCTAAAACACACTATTTAGTGTATTATAGGTGTGGTTTTCT
>JBAMJV010006867.1:0-65190 GCA_037951105.1 Echinarachnius parma | reverse complement strand
CACTTAACAGAAACCCTCCGGGATCTAAACGCCAAATAAAAACAAAACCTATATAAAACAGTCAGTTTCAGATAATCTTGAAACAGTTTTTTAAACCAACCGCCATTTGAAAATGCTTTCTAATCACTGGATCGTATAGTACCACTCCGCGATCCGACTGCCTAACTATCTCAAATCTTGGTTAAAATAACTACTTCATTTTCATGGTCATCCACGTATATATAGGGACATATAATTGTTGATTCATTCTCTTAATTTTCACAATGGGGGAGAGGGAGGGAGGGGTAGGGAGGGGGGGGGGGCTGGTGGGATGAAGAAGCGCTATGGAAGGCAGTGGCGCAGTCTGGTCGGGCACAGATTCATGCATCATGAATGAATGAATGAATGAATGAATGAATGAATGAATGAATGAATGAATGAATGAATGAATGAATGAATGAATGAATGAATGAATGAATGAATGAATGAATGAATGAATGAATGAATGAATGAATGAATGAATGAATGAATGAATGAATGAATGAATGAATGAATGAATGAATGAATGAATGAATGAATGAATGAATGAATGAATGAATGAATGAATGAACGAACGAATGAATGAATGAATAAATAAATTCATCATGAATGTAATAATTTATTAATGATTAATTAATTAGAGAGTGAATAATTAATATACTTGCCAAAACAGAAAACTAAATAATATTTACAGCCAATTATGTAAATTATTTATCTGGTGAAAACAAATTTAGCAAAATTGCAAGTGAAAATTGCTTATGTGGATGTGATACAATCAATGCAACCCTTTTACAACATAATGCAACTGTTAACAATATCATGGGCATGCATTTTACACATCTAGACATATTTCTCATGGGGGAATGGGGGGGGGGGGGGGGGGGGGGGGGGTAAAATGGCCCCCAGCACCATCCACAGCGACCAGTCGCCCACTTAACAAGTTCACCTCTTGAATGTAATGTAGGTCTACTGTCGCTAACTAGTGATTGACTATCCCGCTAATGGACGTGATAGGGGTATATTTTGTGTACCGATGGAAACACGTTTAAGGTATTCTTGAGTTTTGTTTTTGTATTCTTCGTATTTTTTTCTGAACGCAGATACAGCCCTTTTTAAGGGCACAATCGCTTAGACGTGAATTCACATCGCATGTCGACGTTTGTTGTCTAAATTGCCAGGCATTTTGTAAACTATTTGCGAATTTCCATACCAAGATCGGTCAGGCGACTAGCTGTAATACTCCCTAGGGAGTGTAAAGGTGCACGTTTGGTAAATGAATGATTGAAGTGTGTCTCCGTTGATCGGGGTAATAATAGTAACATGACTAGCGCTACGATACTCACGTCACGACTATCGATTTATCAAATAACCTGTATCATTAATTAGTTTTACATTCAAATAATTATAACACACGCATGCTTAATATCCATACAATAATTGTAACAATAATGAGTATATTGTATACTAGTTATCACTGGTTTATAACACGAGATTAGATTACCATGTTTAAAGTTTGTTTTTTCTGTCCATATAGCAAGAATGGTGCACAGTATAAACACAATTGTCACATGTCTTGATGCCACTTCCGTTTGCACGAAATTCGTCTAGAACCTAGCCCCCACATTTGCTTTAAAATGTCCCCTTGTTTTTAATAATCGTAAAAGCACGCCGATAGGGACGCATTTAAGATTTAGACGCACGTGCTCTATGCATTAATGCGACTGTTGCGTCACAAATATGTTTTACATCGTTCGGGCCGGTGTGTGTTCACCTCAAAACGAACAATATGACCCTTCAAAAATTATTTATACATTACTCAATTATAATGATTTCATATGTTATTTAATTGTAGACTGAAATTATAAATGGAATAAGGTTAAATGGATCAAGCAATGTTGTCCAAATCCACAAACTTACTTAGAACTCTAATTATTTGATCATACCGTGTTGTATTCGTATTACCAATAGAAGCATACAAAAAGATATTTATGATTGAAGTGTTCGGATTTTTAATTATCCACTGGAAAGTTATAACTGTGTACAAAGTCAGTGTAATGAGTTACTTTATAGCGAATATCACATTGCATTTACGCTCATTACTCGGCCATATAACATTTCATTTAACGTGAATTTTTCGCACATTACTATCAGTGTACATATCAGATCACAAACATACAAATTTGTATCAAACATTCATCACTTTTTGCACACGCCAACACATTTACTACATCTTGTTTACGTCTTTGATGAAAAACACTAATAACAAACAGTCCGTATACATACATTATTTTAAATACAAATGTATACTCATCCTTGAAATGCGGACTAATGGACAATAATCGTTTCCATTTCCGAGGCTCTGGCCCCTAATTCATGAAACCCTGCAATGCTAGCCTAGTTTATTATTGCTAAGTGTATTATAAATGCGCAGTTTATTGAGCAACAAACAGTTTTCCTATAGTCCCCAACTATAGGGTCAGCTGGGTAAGCCTTTATTTAGATAGCCACAAAGTTGACCCTAGTACGCAACTGAAATAGCATGCATTTAATTCGTAGCCATGTCATTCATAAATAGTTAGTTTATTGCTGCGGCGATAATTTTTTGTTTGTTATTATTATTTTTTTTATTTATTTTTTTTTTGGGGGGGGGGGGGGTAGTAGATGGCAAATGTCGCGGGAGATTTGTACAGATTATCGGAGCATTTGTCACCGTGTCAGCATGTGATATCATGCATGTTATAAAAAGAATGCTATTATTTGACAGTATTATTAATATTATTTAATTCAGAAAATCAAGGAAGAGGTCAAGACTTGCAACAAAGTTTCAGGGTGCGAGGGGGGTGGGGGGGGGGGGGGGGGGGTTGGCAGTTGCCTGTGCCAATTAACCTGTTCCCTGCCAGATTCATGTTTCTGTTTAGGCAGTGGATTAATTGTATATATGGTATGTATTTCTATTCATTAAATTTTAACTCTTGGCGGTAAATCAGTAAAGGGCATAATATCCATCAAGATTGAGGCTTTCTGCGCCAAAGATAAAAGTTATAGATGCAATGTATTTCTATTTCCTTTTCTATTGCTTGGATTTCACCTCAGGGAAGACATTTTTATAGGGGCAAGGTTTCCAAACAAGGCGCGGGGGGTTCGATAATGCCAAAATGTAATTGATGATATCTATCTATTCTTTTACCTAACTTTTCCCTCATGGAAGACAGTAAAAAGGGACAAATATAGCCATCAATATTGGTGTGGGAGGAGGGGGTCTGGGGGGGGGGGGTCGAAGGCTGCCTCTATCAACATACAAATTATGTTTTGTATTTATCACCTTCATTTTTACAATTATCCCCTTAGTGAAGGCATGCAGAGAATAACAATCACTTTAAATATTTGGGGGCGGTGACCCTATCCCCAACAGGGAAAACAATAATAAGGGGGCAGGATTTCCAACAAGATGGGGGGGGGGGGCGTATCCCCTTGTGCCCTCGCCTCCTATAGCTCTGCCAGTGGAACATGATTAATCTTTGCGTTTCGGCTTGTTGACAGAGCAGAAATGCCACCGGCATTATCCGGTAATAAATGCATCGCCTACTGTCAAACTCGAAAGGACAAGCTAATCTGAAATGGAACAAAAACAGATAATATTATAGTCTTACATTCAATCACCATACAAAATCAACCACGGAGAAACAGGTGACCAAAACTAATGGCTAACATATTGTTCTAATTCCAGTATGCAACAATATTTTTGTGAAAGTTAACTTAGTAACCTGTAAGTAATAAATGTTTACCTAGACAATCATAAACTGTCAAACCTTTGTTTAGTGAGTACCACCTATTAAGGAAAACAAGAAAAAGTGGCCACTGTAGACAGGTGACCTTTACAGTATAGACAGGTTATATAACACTGTTTATATCTGCAGGGGATCACGTTTGGTCGCCACAATAGGCAGGTTGGTTGCTATAGACAGGTGGCCACTAAGCCAGGTTTGACTGTAAATCAGTCAGTGAGCAAGAACACTTATTTGGCTACAGCATCTAATGAAGTAGATACTTTATAATGGAATTAAACTGATATGGGCACTGTTATACCTCTCTCAACTTTGACATTCATTGACCGTATGTTAGCATGCAGTGTCAATAATGAGCCCCATTCCCAAACAAAAAATCGCAAAAATCCTTGATTTTTTAGACGGAAATAACAGTCTCTAAATTTGCAATTCTTTGATAGTTATGTTTCCCCTAATATACTATTATGGTGATTGTCAAAAAAAAAAAATCATATTTTATTCAAAGGGATCCCATGAATAATTCCTGACTATACAGTTGTGTCATAATTTGTGTCATAAATTATTGAATGGTCACCGCGAGAGTCTCTTGGGGGAAGCAAAAATGATTTAGTATTAGTATAAAATTATATCCTTTGGTCAGCAAAAATGTGTCATAAATTCTTCTAAAGTAATAACTCATACACCAAAAAATGGGTGTTGGGCCGAGACGTTAAAAATGTAAAAGATCATTCCGGTCAATTTGAGGTTGTTGTTTATATTAATACATATTTGTATTTATCGTCCAAACCAAGGACGTAGCGTGTTTTTTTTTTTCAATGGTATTTATATTCTTAATTCCTTACATGCAAAAAATGACTAAGTAATCAATACGTAAAAATAATCAGCAGATTGACATAATGTACTGCATTTGAGTGTACATTCAGATCAAATACGAATTAACATTTACATCAAATAAAGGTATATAACCATTTCAAATTATTACAAAATAATTGACAATGCCTATCAGCATGAATGAAGAATGAATGGCGCGTGCTACTCATTGGGGGGGGGGGGGGGGGGGAGGGGGAGGGGGAGGGGGGAGGGGGGCGCTCTTTGTATTTCTTTCATTTTTAAAAAGGATATAAAAATTGTCCAAATCCACACAACTTACACATAATTCTTGGTTCTCTCATACCTTCTTGTATTTGTCTTATCGATAAAAGCATGGAACAGGCTGGTGTTGGTTTTTAGAATTTCCCTTTCGTTAAAAAGATATTTACGATTGAAGTGTTCGGATTTGTAATTATCCACTGGACAGTTATAACTGGGTAAAAACTCGGTACAATGAGTCTGCGAATATCACTTTGCATTTTCGCTCATTACTCAGCCAATACAACATCCATTTAACGTGGATTGTTTACACATTACTTAGTGGACATATCAGATCAGTGGACCCCTCTTGTTTCCAATATGTATATCTCTATTTTGTATAAATTGTAATAATTCATTTGTAATGTTTTGTTGGAAGCAAGAATAAAATTGAATTGAATTGATCACAAAAATGCACATTTGATCATGCCTACAAACAACAAAGTTACTAGATCCCGTTAACAATTGTATTTAGGCTTATGTTTTCATTGTTTTTTGGTCACATTATTAGGGGGCACGTGACAGCTATTTACTACGCTGGGCCCGTTTCGTCAAACGTGTTCAATTATTACATTAAATTGTAAGTATATTGTAAATGTAAAATTATTGTAACTATACTATGGTAATACAGTTATGATCCATGCTGACAGGCTGCCCCTATATATTAGTTACAAAATAATTCGAACTAATTTACAACGAGTGGATTTGTTTTATGAAACAGTGCCCATCCGTATCATTCTGTCATATTTTGATCCGGTACCACTATACTTTCACCATAACATGTCAATGTTTGGCAATGAAGATGTATGACACTGATAACAAGAGCACATTATTTTTTGGTAGGGGAACAGGGAACCCTAAATATTAAGACAAATTGACATAAAGTGTGCCACATTAAGCCGATAAGCCGAAAAATCAATGCATATCGATGCTGGCACGGAACGAATTTAATATAAGTATTCATCTAGTGCCAATATATGGCATATAGATGTATGATATTAAAACAAATATCATTGATGCACTCTTTTTAATAAAAGGTGATTGCCGTTATCTTGATGATTCAGGGCACGTAATATTGCGCCCCAATCAAATAACTGTATAATATAATACTGAACTACTTTTCAATCACTTTCCAATAATTATTATAACGTGAGTTAAAGGAATATTCTGATTTTCTGTATCATCATAAATGTATCTGGAGACCTAAAAAGAAGGTTATGATGGAAAAAAGGGAGGTTATGATATAAAAATAAACTATATACATTCTACTTTAAAACCATGACTCCTAATTAACTTTTTAACCGCGGCTTACGATCTATTAAATCGATTTACAGATGATCTATATTCTGGACGTGACCAATTAGGTGCATGTGATAAGCAAGTCAGAGGCTCGAGAAAAAGAAATGATTTAGATTTCTAATCAAAGCATTATTCTGTGAGCGTTCTGATGCCATGCACCTTTCCTTATCTTACCATATAATGATAATATGACGAATTTATATAGCGCTTAATGCAAACAAGCCTCTAAGCGCTTTAGAAAAGGAAATTATAGAGTATACGAAGTAAAGAAATAGAGAGTGGTTGAGCTATGACTGCCAAGTGGTTTGAAGAGATGATTTTTTAGATTATCTTTGAATGAGTCAATTGAGGAAGAGTTCTTGACCCAGTTATAGGCAGAGCGTTCCATAAACGGTCCAATATAAGTCAGAGTTAGTAATTGATAATTAAAAAAAACTTTATAACCATCGTCAATAAGGTCAAAGGGGTTAGTTTGTGTTAAGCCCGGCGCAGACAGAGCCGACTCGACTGGTTGTCATTCCGATCGGCTCAGTTGTCAGTGCCTCGCGACACACATTTTGCCAGTCGAGAGACAGTCGGATGCCAGTTGGGGCCGATTCAACAAGATAAATCTGGTCCGATTGACCGGGCCCAACTCTAGCCTGAATGAAACCAGTCGGATCGGGTCGAGTCGGCTCTGTCTGCGCCGGGCTTAACGGTGCGTTCTTGAGGTTCATTGGGATTTCACAAATGTTAAAGAACTTAAACTGTATAAGTTATACTTAAAATCACGGCGTGCCATTTGTAGTATACTATAATATTCAGTACATTCAAAATTGCAAATATTTGAGAATTTTAAGGCATTTTACATCAACGAACTGACATCTCCTTTGAAAAAGAAAATATTGGTGATTTCAACCAACCCTAATACTGTTTTTCAATTTTACTAGGCCACTTATCAGCTTATGACTTTCCATATTTTTAAAGTCTAACTCGGGTATTAAAGTGAGGCCTGTAAAGTGTCAGATATTGCCTAAAATGACATTTGAGACTTCAATCCTGTACCAAAATCATTGTAAGATATGTCCGAATGATGTGTGAAAGTTTCATTGAAAAAGAACACTGCTTTCCTGGTTAAAAAAGCGAAAATATGCGTCAGTTTTTACAACGGACGTTTATGAGGTTTATGACCGTTTGTTAACGCTTTTGAGCTGAATGATAGATATCGTCATACTAAAGGGGCATTTGAAAAAAATCTAACCCTATTTTATTCTTCTCTTACCATAAGCTAACAAATGGTAGAAGAGAAACGAGGAGGCTCCAAGTAATTTTCGTGGAGTTAGACACTTTACAGGCATCCCTTTAACATTCAACGTGAAATCTTTGTGAAACATCCCTTCTACCTCCCACAAATGCGGTTTGATTCTTGTTATACACCACTGTATTATATTGTGCAGAACAAAATGAACGTGGGATTATATCTTACTAATTATTTGTTTAATGTCTGCGTCCACTTAGGAGTTCAGTTCAGAGAATTGTACACGACCGTTAAAAGTTACTTAAGGACATTTTTATTCTCGTCCTACATACTTTCGAACATGGCGCATTATCGTCAAGATTACAATTTTTCTGCGGAACTGCCGTCGGCCAAGAGTTATCACTTTCAACATGTTCTTGTATATCGCTGTACTCTCCTGCTACTTATCGCCGTGATGATTTTTTTTTTCTCCTTCAAATAGCTTTTATCCAAAGATTATTTGTCTCAAGAGAACGCCTATAAATTGCTATAGCTCCAAAGCTTATAGATTTTCTAAGAATTATGATTTTGTTATGTACGTATACTGTACATGTGATTCATGTACAAAAAGGAGGTCGAATTTAATGAAAGGTAATACATACTGGATCAGTAAAACACTTAAAGTCCCACGTTTTCCTCTTCCTTTTTTGGAATATAAGCATTATTTTAGGTTGGGATTGTATAATTGTATTTTCTTTGTTTTTTGTAAGTGTATGATACCCGCGTGAATAGCATAATAGTTATTAATTATTTATCAATATCAGTATAATCATAATTAAATATGCACGTAAACATTCATCATTACAACTAACACAACGATCTACTCATTGCACTTCCATAATACTTGTACAACGGCAATAATCTGCATTATTAGCATCATCGGTACCATCATCATCATCATCATAACCATTATTATTATCATCCTCACCATCAACACCACTATCATTATCATCATCATCATCACCACCACTGCCACCATATCACCACCACCACCAGGATCACCACCGCAACCACCACCACCACCACCACCACCTCATACAACATCAACAACAACGCCATCATCACAATAATCTTCATCATCATCATCATCATCATCATCATCATCATATCGGCTGTAGCCGGTCGTCGAGTCTTACCTGATCAGTGGGGGTTGGTGACCGTCTGCTTCTCCGGTTGTCCCACAGGTGCGACGGCGGCTCGAGCGATGACGACTGCGAGCTCGAGCGTGAATCCATCCTTCAAAACTAGCTGCTTGCCACTGACCGGAAACTACGGAGAGAAACGCTTGTGTCGTGTCCAGAGATTCGGAAGTTGGGTTTGACCCGTTAAAGGAATGAGGTCAAGGTGCCTCACGCTGGAGTCTATGGAAAATGCGTGTTGTATAGAGAAATCAAATTGCATCCAGCGGCTTATTAACGGAATTCGTTTGTACTGGCCGGAACTCCCGAATACAATTCCGATACAAGACAGAGATGCGCGGAACGTTATATTCTCCAAAATATCAAAGAATCAATCCAATGTAATTACCTCTGCTGAAATGTTAAACGTCTCTAGTATTGTAAACAGTATTATAAAGATGTTAACAGAATTGTAAAGATCTTGATTTAACTTCGTTTACAGGCTTGGCTCAAAGCAATGTGTCTTTCCCCGCCTCCAGGAGAAATAGTGTGATACATACAATTTTCCTCACAGTTATGAGATTTCACATCTTATAGTGCGTACAACGAAACGTCTCGCCTGATGTTGATCATCATATCGCGATTGTTATGTAAACTTGGGGATTAATTCCTGGCGTCAGTCTTAATACATATCACATGTAATTAATGTAACGACCTCATTAATGTTGCCATGATTACAGTAGCGTTAATCCATGATAGACAATGTTGACGGCGCGGTATTCAGTCAAACGATGCTCCTATAAGGTTGTATGGCGTCTGCAAGTCATTTATGCAAAATATGTCCTATAACTATAATATAATATCCAAACACGTCACGTGCGTCGTATATTTTCATCGGAAAACACTTCTTTAGCACACTGTATATTTAAATTGACATTAATACAAATCTTCGCGTCACCACAATTGACGATTTGCAACTATATAGGGGCCTATACTTGTTTCATTATTGCATAATGAACGTGCTTTCATTCAAACAGAACACAATCATTGTCAGCAAGTTACGTTGAGCGCTGCGAAGTGGCGGGAGTTTTCCGCTTTCTGCAATTCGATTTTTAAAATCAGATTTGAATGTCCCTATTTGCAGTTGCATTGATCCATCTGTATGTCAGCATAGGAGTTCAGCTGTCACCATACCGGAAGTGCTGCATGCATCATCTGTCTCTAAAACACATCGAATAGACGGTTCAAATTTGCATCTAATCGTTCATACTTTTGGTATATAGTCACGGCAAGAGCAAATCATCCGGATATATCCATGGAGATTTGATGAAGCGTTGTTTCCACCTTTTCATTCATTCATCCATCCCAATCATATATGCAATGGCATGTTATTTCTCGAATTTACAGCACAAACAGGCACTGTCAATTTATTATATAAACACGCGTGCATGGAGCTGCATGACTTTAAGTTGCATTCATGCGTCTGTTCCCAAAAGGCCACTTTCCCGATAAACTGTTGTTGATGGGCAAAGATAACTATCTTGGGCAAAGATGAATTAATGCTAAAACCATTCTGGTTGAAAACGCACTCAAAACTGTATTACGTACTTGTAGGAAATGGTACGTAGGCGTTTTGGATATCATATACAATACAGCATGGGAGAATTCCAACGCGTTTTTTACGCTGCATTCATATTTTAAAGATAACAATCTGCTTTTTTAATGTCTAGGAAGACCGCTTTCCATAATAGTTATTTTGATGACAAAGATAAGTTTCACGCGGGTTGAAACGTCCACGTTGGTCAGAGTTGTAGAAAAGTATAGATGTTTTACATAGGCCTATATTATATGCCAGCAAATAGTGAACAAATATTCCAGCCAACCACGTTGATTATAATGCATCCATCCTTAATTGTTACTTAATCTGCATTTATTTCATTCTCAGACTCTGCTTATTGTTTATTTCTTCGCTCGTATATATAAGATATTTATTATGATTGTAAATCCAATATCATGTTGTCAATCGAAACCAATTGAACTCAATTCCACTGGCTCCAAGCATGGGCAAAAAGTCGCAAGACAAGTCAGCTAGGTATAATCCGATGTTTTAGTGTTTTGTCTTGATCCAGTTCGTAGTTTCTGCAAATCAATCGAAGATAAAATAAAATATCATTATGATAATTATAACAATTAAATGAAGAGAATTTAATGAAGAGAAAAAATACAGATTTCGATACATACGAAACTATATAAACATAGATACAAATAATGCTATTAATCATTGTCATTGGATGTATTCAATACAAATTGATACTTTTCAATTTGCTATAGACATCTTTCTCATTAATCATCTCTACAAAATACAGTTGGAGAACGAACTTCATTTTTTTTAAATAGGGACGAAAGAAGATAAAAGATAGCGAGACAAGCGATAAGGTAAGTGAGTATAAACGTAAAGAAAAAGGGACGATAAGATTACAAAAGAAGATTAAACAAAGACTTTTGTTATTAAAAACATAATACAAAGGAGAAACATGAGAAGATGAATAATGAGAAGAAAGTGAATGTAAGAGAATATATTAAAGAAAAGCAAAGGAACGAAAAGGAAGAAATAAAAAAAGAATAAGATGTTATGAATGATAACGGGAATACAGGAAAGGACCATAACATGGACGGGAATGGGGAAACTTACGACGCATAGAAAGAGAAAAATCTGAAACGTGGCTTAAAGGGAGGCATAGAGGCCATTATTGAGGCGGGAGGGAAGTTTATTTGGGGCATTTGCCTACATGCCCCCCCCCCCCCCCCCACCCCGTAGCTACGCCACTGATTTTCTTAAATCTCCGTATTTTAGAGGTGACAGTGATAGTTCAAGGGGGGGGGGGGCAACTGCCCCCCCCCCCCCCTCTCTTAGCTGCTACCCTCCCGAAAAGAACATTTAATATGATATGTTACGAAGCGAAGAGCAGTGGTGGCGGTGACAGGGCAGTTGGGACAGGGCATTGTGTTGCGGGGCGGGGGAAACCCCGGGGGAAATCGGGATAGAGGGTAAAAAAAAGGTTCTTATTTATACAGGGAGGCCATAAGGAGGCAAATGCCGCATCATGCCCTCTGACACTTTCACTGGCGAATATAGGAATACATTATAAAAACATCATATTGCCGAAAGCCATATTGTAAATGATGCGGCTACTGGAATTCGGAAGCAGCTCGATATTGGTTTTTCGTTCCCAACAGACAGACAGAGAACCGTCTTATGCATGAGGATGGTGATGAAAGAAAGCTAAATTGCGTGATGAAAATCTCGGAGAGAATGAAGGAATATTATTACGGGTAAGAAAGAGAAAGGATATGAAAAACCGCGATGAAATTATGGGATGATAAACTTACTAGGCCGCCGGGGAAAAGGGTCACGAACGAAAATGATAGTGATCCTTATCAATCAAATGGCGTATCCAGAAATGGGTGGGTATAGGCGTATAATGTAGCTGTGTCGTGTGGAATGTACAAGTAGAAGTAGAAGTAGAAAAAGTGTAAAAAGTTGTCTCCACCATTTGTCAATGTAAATAATGTAGTAGGATGGGCGTTGATGAAGGTCGTCTCCCTTATTCGTCATATTATAGTGTGCTCTATAGATACACTGTTAAAAAGCGGGGTGAACAAATTCAACAACTTGTTGAAAATTTTCAACAACCGCTGTTTGACATATGAACCATCCAACTGTTGTTGAAAACATTCAACAACCCCAGTTGTTTAAAGTTTACACAACTGTTGTTTTAATTTGTTCTACAACTGTTCTACAACTGTTGTTTAGAATAAATTTCAACAATCCCGTTGTTGAAATAGCAAATACAAAACAAGATGTGAAAGCGGCAAGGGTAGGATTCGAAACGGGGGTCTTTGGGTTATTAATAAGTCTCACTCTCTATCGACTGCGCTATCTCAGTTCGCTTGGTTTGCGAAGGGACAAAAGAGATTTGACGCGGTGATTTTGCGGTCGAAACTATCACGTGATTTAACACTTTTCATCAACGCTTGAACAATGGCCACTTCACGCAACCCTTCTTCATACAACTTATCATGCTACACCTCAAGTTGTATGAAAAGATTTAACAACCATTTTTACACAGCGTTTTAACAGTGTATAGTGTAAAAAGTAGGCGGAGTGGAAATGAACGCGGTTTCTCCAATAGACCGCTTCTGTAATGTATGCAAATAATATGCGTATGACGTCAGACTCCCCGTTGGCACGCTTAACAATAGTAAACTAGGTCCGGCAAGCTCCGGCAAACTTAGCTTGCCGGACCTGGTACCACCACCCAAAAATAATATTCTTATTAAAGAAAGGTAACATCTTTAGTATTCCATTCCATCAACAAGTTCACAAAAATATGTTTCCAGAAAGAAAAAAATATATTTGGAAACGCATCACCATTCTAAAGCATGCGTTCATGCGGTCTGAATTACGCAGACTGCTATGTGTGCGGTGAATTGCAATGCGTGCAGAGCGAACGAATCGCCCTGGAATCTATTGTTTACAAACTTGCGCGTGAATAGCTGCATTGGCGCACTCGCAAATGGTTGGCCCGTATGGAACCAGTAAATAGCAGTGGTTCCGTAAGTGGTGGAAATTAATTGCTTTGTTTATGAATTACACAACCCTTTGCAAAATGTTGGGTATCTATTTGATATCACAAAACGGTACCAAAACATATAATAATGTGTTGTTCTTTGCCCGGTGGTCCTGTTTAAGCTTGCCAACGGGGAGTCTTACGTCACTCATACGCATATTATTTGCATACATTACAGAAGCGGTCTATTCCTCCGATTTTCTGGAGCGTTAAATGATGTCATTTTCACATATTCAAATAGGTGATGAATGTTAAGGTGGTATCTCACCGGGCTTGAGACTAGTTGGCGACTAGTTGGCGACTCAGTCTCCGCTAGTCGCGGAGACGTCTCCGCGACGTCGCCGCGACGTCTCCTGGAGACTAGCCGGGTCTCCGGGGAGTTGCGGGAAAATCAAACATGTTCGATTTTCGACCATCAGTCGCGGAGACTAATTTTGTCCGCGACTGGGGAGACGTCGCCGCGACGTCGCCGCGACCTACTGGAGACCAAGGCGACTGAGAGGATACGTCGCGGAGACGTCTCCGCGACACTACTTGACGTTGCTTGACCCACTTTAGAGACCACGTGACTGAGTTCTTTATCATTTGGTACAGTTTGTTCCTGCTCCCATGGATACGTCGCGGAGACGTCTCCGAGACTTCGCCTTGGTGAGATTGCAAACCATTTTCGGGTCTCCTGAGTCGCCGCGACTACCGCGACTGATCAGTCGCGGCAGTCGCGGCGACGTCTCCGTCGGTGAGATACGCACTTAAGGGGAGGAATATTATGCCAACTTCACCTTTGGTTTTCTAATAACTACGCCATCATACGTTTTAGACGACGAATCCTCCAGACATGTCAGGTCTGAATCAGCGTTTTGAATCGAGTTTCAGACTACTCTCTCCTGTCAACAAACAATTACTCAAATATTATCCCGAAGCACGCTTCAAAACTCTGATACTGGGGATAGACAAAAATGTAGATGTATGCCTCAACATAATTAAATTCCGAGCGAACATGAATGTTGTTGATGTGACATGGCCGTCATTTCACATTTAATTGTGCATACTCTTAAGAAAGATCGGAGAAGAGGCAAAAGTGGTGTGTGTGTGTTTTTGCGCTATCGCATCATATTATATTATACTGTGTAATACTGTGATACATACAACTACAATTAATATATACAACTAAGGTCGTCGAGCATGGGCGTAAAGGGGCACACTTTTCCTTGGGGGGGGGGGGGGGGGGGGGGGCTCTGGGGCCCTTTTCGCGGATAATTATCATTCCCGCCTTTTCACGTTTTTAAATTTGTTGATATCAGTCCAAAAATTACGTTATAATTATGGTCCTATATAGAATGACATGACTTTGCCCCGAATTTGACATTTGACATAATTTGAGATAAGGTTGCCCAAATATGACATCATCTGCAGCCCCCAGTCCTCCCCCGCATCCTACGCCTATGTCGTCGAGACATAATTACATCTTAATTTTAGTGGCGAGACGTAATAAAGCTTCGTCCCAAAGTACAGGTGAAGGTTACAATCAGGAAATATGGAGAAGCACCGCCTATCACTACCATAATGGTGACAGATTATATACGTCACTGCAAAGTTTATGCTTTGTTTAAATAAACGTACCAAATCCATATCCATGGAGACGACATTCATTGACATTCATTACCGACAAAGACTGTTACTTGAATAGTATACATTGTATGTTCAGTCATATACCGTAGACAGTGCATCGACAGTGAAAGTTGACTTTAATAGACAACAACAACAAAAACAGAGAAAACGGTTGATGACTTAACGTCTCTGCAATCCTTTAAAGGATTTAATTTTCAATGATTAAATGCATCCTTCACATTACAGTGATGTACATTATCAACTGCCAATTATTTTCATATTTTCCACATCCAAATAATCTGACGGAATCGATGGTGGACAGTTAAGAGAGAAGAAAATAAACCTTTCAGCAACTCGGATTACGTTATTAATAAACAGTACCTGTTTAATTCAAATACTGCACATCACTGTACCCCAATGCGTAGACTAACATCATTATATGGAATCGCTACAGATCACTTTTCCAAAATCACAGAATCTGCTCGCGGCGAACCTCCACGAAAGGTGGTCTATTCAGAACTTTCAACAGCTATTCATTCAACTTCAAAGGCGGATTATGTAACCATATAGACTGGCTATTGTCCGTACCGAGCTCTGTGCCCGGAAGGCGAGCAGTTTCTGTGATTTTGAAAATTGACCTGTACGATACCATCGAATTTTTCTCTTTTTTGGCAAAATCAACCTTTTAATTTTTCAGATATACTTCATAAAGAGAATGATAACTTATCTGTGTCTAAATATAATTCAATTTGATGCTATGGATTTTAGTGAGCGCCGCTCTGACGAAGTGATAAGTTTCTTTTGGCGCTCAGTTTATAAACAGGCATTTTTTGACTACTCTTCTTGATAATACAAGTTTGCGCAATTGGCGCTGAAGGGTTAACAACTTTAGTTTGCCAGGGTCGAGAGTATCTCCAGGCCGCGATCACTTTCATTCCGATATTAACTGTCATAAGATGAATTATTCACCATTCACATCGTCCACACTAAAGCTAAAATCGTTATCCATCCTTAGAAACTCGTGTGTGAACTCGGTGAATGTATACAGTGCATAATGCATAGATGTTGTTATGAGAGTACTTATCCAAACGGCGAATGAAACTAACAAGTATTTGAAAATAGTCAAATACACGCACATTTTGAAGAAACAATCACGTGTCTGCATTGCAGGAAAAAAAAAGGTTTTTAACGGAATTTCTATGACTAGTAAATGCGTTATTTTGTATAACTATTATCACTTATTTGACGATGGAACCTCTTTTCTTTGAGGTTTTCTTCGAGTCATCCATTTACATTACCCCTATACTAATATTGTAAGTTTAGAGCCTCTTAACGTATGTGTTGACTGCATGGGTCATGAAGCTTTACACTTAATTCGACAGTGTATGCATGTATTTATAGACATTATGTTTATATTACGTTTTTTTATTTTGTATTTATAATGAATAAATTAACAAAAACGAATCGAAACATATATAGGCACCCGAAGACTTGAGCAAGATCTGGGCCCCGCTGCAGAAAGAGATTCAATCGATTGTAAGTTACAATTGACTGTAAAGTCTGAAAGTGTGCGGGCTTCAACCAATCAGATTTGCGCATATAGAACACAATCATGATCTGACATACAATTAATAGACCGCTTCTGTAATGTATGCAAATAATATGCGTATGACGTAAGACTCCCCGTTGGCAAGCTTAACAATAGTAACTAGGTCCGGCAAGCTAAGTTTGCCGGAGCTTGCCGGACCTAGTTACTATATTGTTAAGCTTGCCAACGGGGAGTCTGACGTCATACGCATATTATTTGCATACATTACAGAAGCGGTCTATTGTAACTTGCAATCGATTGTATCTCTTTCTGCAACGGGGCCCTGATGTTCACAGCTGCATGTGCAAATGCAAGGTATCACTTCTGCTCCTGTCCGTTTCTTTCAATCTCCCCTCTTCTCTGTCTTTCGTTTTTATATATGTTTCCATCCCCAGCAATTTGTATTTAGGAAGACTGCATGTAACCCCGCGGCAGTTTCACCATGCAGTCTTAGAAATGTGATCAATTAACAGAAATGCGATCCTACAAATCCATTTAAAACGATTCGCCTTTCTTCCTTCCTCCATTGGGGCTGCGAAGGGTGCTAGGGTTGGGGCAAATAACGGGGTAACCCCACTCTCCTGTGAGGCATAAATACCCTCTTGTTATCCCACGGTAAGGATGAATATTTTGTCTTCATCTTATCATTTTTGTCCAACAAGGACCATAACTCAGCCAAAAACATATAGCGCCATATTCGTGTCAGATTGACAAGTTTACACCCCTTCAATTTTAGGCCAACGTATCCTATTGTCCATATTTACCCCCCCCCCCCCCTCCCCATCCTCCGAATGTTGGTTGCCCCTGGCAACACCACTGCCCTTCTTTCTGGCAGGACATTTCTAAATACTCCGACTAAATCACGATTCGATCCGAAGAAGAGAGAGAGAAATTGCACATGCCCATCACATAGTCATAGATAGTGGCAGAGCTAGGGTCACTCAGACTGTGGGTTTATGAAATGCGATATTCACTTTGGAAATAAAACTGGAGTTGTTGTTTGCCCCGTCTCCTAACATACACCCCTTTGTTTATTTTTTTGTTCTGTGTTTCTTTCGTTGTTTATTTGTATAATGGTGTTGTAGTTGTTGTTGTTTTGTGTAGAAAAGGCGGTGAGGGGGGTTGACATACTCCATTAACTTATAATTATAAAGACTAATTACATGTCACTCTATAAAACCCTAGTCTACGTGAGTAAGTCTTATCATAGTTGTATTTGTCTTGTTCTTTGATTTATCGGGGAAATAAACATCGAAGAAGACAATAATTTGCAATAACTTCGCTTTAGAACACAGTACTAAGAAAGGGGCTTACAATATGGCAATCGTCACAGTGTGATCACGCTGTGATAGATAGCGTGAGTGCACTTAGGTATTTATCACTCTGTATGCGAACAACGGAACAAAGACTGATTCACAGTGATAACGATGTGCTAATGAGTGCTGACAGTGTAAAAAGCGCGAATTTAACTTATAACATAATTACAGTGTGTTCCCCGCTTAAAAAACACAGTGTATTCACAGTGTGATTTACCCTGTGAAACACAGAGTGTTCACAATGTGATCCACAGACCAGTGTGGAACACAGTGTGTGCACAATGTGATCTACAGTACATTGTAACAAACAGTGTGTTTACAATAAGATCCACACTGTGAAACACATTATGTTCACACTTTATCCAAACTTTGACACACAGTGTGTTCGCAATGTGATCCAAAATGTGAAACGTAGTGTGTTCACAATGTGATCTACAATGTAAAACGTAGAGTGTGCACAATGTGATCTACAGTACATTGTGACACACAGTGTGTTTACAATAAGATTCACACTGTGAAACACATATATGTTCACACTGTGATACAAACTTTGAAACACAGTGTGTTCGCAATGTGATCCACAATGTGAAAGGTAATGTGTTCACAATGTGAGATACAATGTGAAACGTAGTGTGTTCACAATGTGATCTATAAATGTAAAACACAGTGCGTTCACAATATGATCCACACTGCGCAACGTAGTGTGTTCACAACGTGATCCACACTAAAAAAAACTTTATCCGGTAGGAATATGATTCGCCACCTGAAAGAAACACTGCACACAGCATGCACAGTGCAATTAATGCGTCGTTCTCAGTCTGTTGACATGGACCCTCCGGCGTCCGGTGTTCATTCTGGTAGTACAGTATGTTTACATCAGTAGCTGATTATAAAATGAAACACTATCTATATAATTATAGGAAACGGGTAAGAAACCCAGCAGAGCTTCACTATATTCTGTAAAGGTCTGCAACATGAGATTGGTCAATATATCAACGTTTGTTTACATAGTTTAGGTGATCACGCCGGCAGCCAGTATGTTTACATCAGAAGCTGATAAATTGAAGCAAGCGTATAGCGAAGAGCTATATATTACTCTATATAGAGTAATATAGTTGCAAATTTCTCTCGAAATGTTTCTTCCTCAGTTTGTTGACATTGACTCACAGTCAGTGGTCATACAAGACAGTGTGCGTACAACAGAAGCTGGTTTAATTTGAGTGGAGGAGCGAGCACGAATACCACCATTAGAACCAGTAGAGAAGAATCTCTCTGTATATGGCAGGATGCTTTCGAAATGTCCAAGAAGCACTTAGCAGAGCCAATGAGACACGTTTAGTCTGTTTACATTGACCAGCGGCCGGTGTGTTGTTAACATCATTAGCTGATTTAATGAAGCAATCATGATGGTTGTGTTAATCGCAGTATACATCTGCAACATAATATTCTCGAAATGTTCAAGACGTATAAAGTCTACAGCACACAGTTCAGTCAACAAAGCTCGATTAATAGTATGTTTACATTGACCAGCGGCCGGTGGTCATGTTGTCCAGTATGTTAACATCGGAAGCTGATTTAGTGAAGCAAGCATAATTTGCAAATCACAGTATACATCTGTAACATATTTTCGAAATGAAGCACATATTTCAGTCGATGAGGCTCGCTAAGTTTGTTTACCTTGGCCCGCGACCCGCGGCCCGCGGCCGTGTAGTGGCAAGGCCGGTACGTTCACATCAGAAGCTGATTTCATGAAGCAAATTATGGACACGACTTTCAAAGAAAATCACTGTATCAGCGAAATGTTTTTGAAAAAACAGAAGATTCGTAACTTAACAGCACACAATACAATCGATGAGGCTCTCTTAGTTTGTATATGTATGAGACTACCGCCGATGGTCAGTGCTGAACTTTGACGGTATATGTTTACACCAAAAGCTAATTAAAATTAAGTGAAGCAACATGACTTCAAAGTATACCACTGTAGTTACAAGACGCTTTCGAAATGGCCCAGAAGTACACAGCACAGTCTAAGAGGCACTTTAAATTTGTTTACATTGACCCGCGGCCAGACAGTATTCAATCTGTCCAGTATGTTAACATCAGGAGCTGATTTAATGAAGAATACAATGTGTAAACCACAGTATAGATGTGAAAAATAGTCTCGAAATGCTCATGATATAGACTGCACACAGCGCAGTCAATGAGGCACTCTTATATAGCTTGTTAAGTGTTTACATAGACCGGCGGCCGGTGTTCATTCTGTCCAGTATGTTAACATCAGAAACTGATTTAATGAAGCAAGCATGATGTGTTAATTACAGTAAAGTCATCTGCAACAGTACTCTCGAAATGTTCAAGATACATTAGTCTACATCACACAGTTCACGATTGACATGCATCAGACACTCTATATTGACTCGCGGCCGGTGTAGTATGTTAACATCAGAAGCTGATTTAATCAGGCAAGCATAATGTGTAAAACAAATGGGAATAGATTTGCAAAAATATTCGCGAAATGTTCAAGATACGTATTAAAGTCTACACGTCTACAGTTCAATCAACAAGGCTCTCTTAGTTTGTTTGCATTGCCCCGCAGCCGTGGTCAAGCCGGTATGTCCACATCAGAAGCTGATCTAATTATGCAACAAGCATAATAGCGTGAAAGAGATTCGAAGAAAATCACTGTATCTGTAAAATGATATCGGATTGGTAGTGATTCGTAAGTCTACATCACACAGTCGACAGTGAAGTCAATGAGATATTTTAGTTTGTTTACATTGATCCGCGACCGTTGGGAGTATGTTTACATCAATATTTGATTTAACGAAGCAATCATATCAAAGCGGACAAGAGCTTCGAAGAAAATCACGGCATCTGAAAATGTTCTCGGATTGTTAAAGATTTCCAAGTTTACAGCACATAACGAGGCTTCCTTGCTTGGTTTGTATTGATCCACTATCAATGGTCATATTGTCCAATTTGTTATGTTTACATAAGAAGCTGATTATAAATAAAGCAACAGAAAGAGGCAGAAGAACGATATCTGGTAAAAAATCCACTAAAAATATTCCAAGACGGTCAGATACCACAACAGTTCAAGACATTTCAATACAGACATCATGGTTATAAAGATAACCTCACCGTATCTCCCTTTATAGAAGTGGTATTTTCCATTTTGTTCTGCGGTGCTGTATTTAACTACTTCTGCAACAGTTACTGATTAATATGTTATGATAAAAACCGGTTCGCCAACATAATTAAATGTATTCAAAGTTTTTTCGCGTTTCTTGCCTGATAACCTGCTGAAGGAAAGTCATTAAATCATTACCTGTACATGATTGATAAAATTCAAAGTGTAAAACCCACCTTTAACACATTATGCGTTGCTATTAGTAGGCAAACCTCTGGCAAGCTTTCATGTTGCCAATAACGACCTTTGTTAACATGATTCACATAGTTACTAAACTTTATTACCTATTTAACTTGTCTATTCAATTTTCACAAATTCGTATTGCTCTTCAATAGATACCCACGAAAAAAAAAAAATACTGAGCGAGGTATAGAGCTGTCTCCCTCAGACTGTTTGTATATTAACTACCCAGGTCATGCATGCACGATTGATGGGAGCCTTATATAATTAGTAATATTGAACCGGCTGCCAGTCGCTTGTAATTGTATAGTCACGAACGGTAGCAAGTTACAGGCTTACAGCCATGGGCGTACACAGTGTGGGGGTTTATAAGAGTAACAAAAGACATTAACTTAACGGTTACCTATAGCAGTTTATAGTCTTCTTAATACATTATTTTAAATACATGCTAATATATGTTTACAATTTACAAATAACGGATTAACGGTAGAAGTCACAATTCGGGTAGAATTCTTCTGAAATACTATAAAGACCGAAAAGTTACATAGTTGTTGGAGATATATCAGATATACCGCCAATGATCCAAAATCTTAAATAAGACACCATGTAATTGGCGCACAAGCTTTCCCCTCGTTAAATTATAGTTTTGTACCGGTGTTTCCTAAGTTTACATTATTTTCCCGCGCTGATCGGTAATTCAGCACCGTCTGTAGTGTACGTACATAGGTTCAGTGGTGGTAATACGTTAACATCTAACGCTGATTAGCGGTAGAAAACGGCAATGGACTGTACCAAAATCTTAAATTGACATCACTAAGCGTACAATGTTTCCCTCGTTAAATTACATGAACCATATATGTATACATTATTTTCCCGCGCTGATCGGTAATTTAGCAGCGTCTGTATTAGTTTATACAGGGTTGACGATGATGGTATGTTAATATCTCATGCTGATTAGCGGTAGCAAATGGCAGAGAACCGTCGGTTCATTAAATATTTGACAAAGTTACCTTGCTGTTGTAGATATTGATACATTATGCCGCCCATCAGGTGTTCACTCAAAAATCTTAAATTGACATCACTTAGTGTACAATGTTTCCCTCGTTAAATTACATGAACCATAATTATAGTATACATTATTTTCCCGCGCTGATCGGCAATTAAGCATCGTCTGTATAGTTTATGCTGGGCCGCTGGTGGTTTGTTAACCACTGAACAGCTAAAGCAAACGAAATTTGCGGAAAAAGTAAGTCATGCAGAATGGTGTCGAGATACTTTACCAAATAGGCTTTAATAAGTAGAATTTGATAAAGCGCCAATATATTCCAAAATAATATATTAATGGATTCCAATTAGGAGGAATATATCGCGGTCTTTTTTTCGTGAACCTATGGCCCTTGGTGACCTAAATGTTTGAACCTATATATACCGGGTTGTTCATAACGTGCATTTTATATTCATTTTGTTATCAAATCGTCTGTTTCCAAAGGAAAATGATGGCAGATTTACGTTTTAAGTCGATAAACAGTATATAAAACGATCATGGACGGTAGTAATTGATGTCACGACTCACTCCCTATACATACATGATATTGGTATCCGCCAATTGTCAACAGTCTGAAATAGGGAATGCCTGAAATAACGATGAATGCAAATTGACTTCCAGAGTCCCAGGGAATTGAACTCACCTCAAAAATTAATGTACGTATAAATATATACTGGCCCGGATTCACAAAGGAGGTTTGTACAAACCATGGTTTAAACCATGGTCTACATCTATGGAGTGCTTCTCGTATACAAGTAAAACAATTTCTAATTTATAATGATATGACTGTGCTTGCTAACTAGCAAAATAATTTCACCATCTGAGATGAGAAACATTTATTTGATGCATTTAGTAAATGTGTACCATCAACATTATTAACGAGTAAGGAGTTTACGTTCTTTCTCCATCAGTTTACGAGCAGCACTCCAAAGATGTATAGACCATGGTTTAAACCATGGTTTGTACAAACCTCCTTTGTGAATCCGGGCCACTATATCTGACAAACCGTATAGTGGACCAGTCATGCAGATTGACTCCAATCAAGCTCGGATAAATATTGCCGATAGATTATTACCTCAAACATTATTTATTCAACAGTCCGAAAAATATCCCAAAATTGTGCGCCACTCCGAAAATAAAATGTTCCTCGTGTCCGGAAATAACCTCCAAATATTCACCGGTCCAACAATGTCCCCAAATTATCAACAAATATTATGTTAACAGTCCAAAATGTATCCCCAACATTCATTTTCAACAGTCCAAAATATCCCGAAAATGTTTTACACTCCGAAAATATTCCGAAATAATCTGAAACGGGCACCACTGAGATGCGAAGCGACGAAGCTGCTTCCTCGGACTATTTGTATTCTATTACCCGCAAAGAGCACGAGCAGGGGTACTGTACATAGGATATATAGTATGTTTAACTCTCGATCGCTCCGATTAGGATTTTGTTTCGCGGTACGGACAGCGCGCGTGTCTCACACGAGCGCCGCAGGTGTTTGTATGGTTATCATTCTATTCGTTTGTGTGTTTTGTTTAATCTTGGAGGAAGCATGTTTGTGGGTTTGTGTTTGTGTTCCTTAATTACTTGTCTTCTTGAGTCGTTTGTCTTTGTGTGCATGTGTGCGTGTATGTTTGTGCGTGCGTGTGAATTCGTATGTTTATACGTGCGTGGGAATTTGTTTATGACATTGTACGTTCAAGTATGATATGAATGTTTGTTCTTTTCCTTTGTCGAGTGTTTGTCTTTGTGTGATTGTGTGTCTATGAAGTGAGCCGACTATTTGTTTGTTTGTGTGTGTGTGTGTGCGTGTATAATGTGTGTGTGTATGTGGGTTCGTGCGAACTGAGTAGGAATTGCGGTGCACGAAATACATGATGTGAGTGTGACTAAAGGTATTATGGGTGTATGATTGTGTGTTCGTGCGTGTGTGCACACGTGTATAATGGTATGTCTACATCTACTGCAGATACGTAATAATAATATCATTTCGAAGTGTTGACAGACTCTGAGCCCTGACATATGATAATCAAAGCGTTAGATTGAATGCTATGATGTGATGCCAATCGAGCTCCGATGGTATTCGTATATGGCCGTCATATAAAGTTTATGCGGATGTATGCGTAATTGTGCGTGTGTATATATATGTGCGTGTGTGTTCGTGCGTGGTGGTACTGTTGATAAGAACATTAATTCGGTGCGGACAGCTGGCGTATTATTATGACAAGCGTCGAAGTTGTTTGTATGACCATGCTTATGTGTGTGAGTGATACGTGTGTGTGTGTGTGTGTGTGTGTGTGTGTACGCGTTTGTTTGAATGAGCTTGTGTTCACACGTGTGTTGTGGTATGTCCACATCTACTGTGGGTCTACTATATATATTTTAAATATGTAATTACTTTGGGGTGCAGACAGTGCACGAGCATACATGTCGAGCGCCCCAGTTGTATTGTAAGGTCGCTAGGGTATGTGTGTGTGTGTGTTTGTGCATGTCTGTATGTCGGTCTGTGCGCGTGTATTCACGAACAATTCTGTACTTTTCCCAAATGTAAAACGTATTGACTATATGTACAACGCCGCATAACCGTTCTCCAACGTGTACGGATACGAAATGCATTTCCCCTTTTCTTTATTTCTTCATGTTTTTAGGGAAAGCATCGGGGGAACATCTTTCAATACACTTCAACCATTCAATACACTTGACTGAAGATCTCTGCCCCCTCGCCACTATGATTTGTTTGCACTGTGAACGCATAATGTCTACATGAATGTATACAGTGGCGTAGTTACGGGGGGGGGGGGGGGGGCGGGGGGGGGGGGGGGGTGGGGGCGGGGGGGGGGGGGGGGGTGCATGCCCAAATTAATTCGCCAAAACGATACAACAAAACATACGATCCGAATTCTAAAAAAAAAAAAAAAATAATAACAGAGTGTGCCTCACCGTTATTCAATATCATTCACGCGTGCCCCCCCTCCCCGATCAGTAAAACCACGCTTCGCCACTGCTGTCTATAGAGCGTAAACAATGGTAAGGGTACTCACGAGGCCAGTGAAGAAACGTGGTTTAGAGACCACTACTCCACAATTTGTGGAGGGAGGTGCATTGACTCCTTTATCTTTACCTACCCCCCCCCCCCCTTCTCTCTCTCTCTCTCTCTAACCACACTTCTACACCACACGGTGAGTTTGTATCTTCCTATCATTATCATGACTAGAGTAGATAAAAAAAAAACAGTCTGAAGTCTGCTGGGAAATGTATACTGATTCAGAAATTGGCTCCCAGTCACTGTATTACTAACACAATAAGCATCGCACCTTGCGGAACTATGTGGGCGTCTGATATTTGTTTAGGGGTAATAGCACAATGTTCACGGGCGTAGCGACTTACGTAATACCTATTCATCAGGGGGGGGGGGGGATGAATGAATAGATCACCCCCCAAGTTGAATGGGTATCAATGACATGTCTACGCCCGTGACAATGTTCCCCCTTCCTCGAGTCCCTCTGGAAATACCAACCCTTCTCTTTGCTCCTGGCGTCGCCATTTTAATATTGACGCAAGGGTGCTTGGGTTGGGGTACGCTAGTATGTATATTTTCATTATTTGATTAAGTATTGTACCCATATGTTTCTGTACAATTATTATGAGCATATGCCACCATCATGTCCGTGGGCGTAGAAGGCGGGGACTGGGGGCTGCAGCCCCCGCCCCCCCCCCCCCCCCCTGAACAACCAAACAACAAAACAACCAACATTTCGGAAAAAAACATTTCATATTCGGGCAAACTCATATCGTATTTGGGCACAAAAGCATGTTATATTCGGGAAGTCGCGTCATTACTGGTCATATTCGGAAAAAATCATGAAAATGTACAGTATATCATCTCCGGTTGGTTAAGTTGTATTAACCTGATTGGAGGTGAAACATGGGGAAGATGGTATTCGGGCAAAACACCTCAGCCCTCCTGAAAAAATACCCTTCCGGTCATGCCCATGCCCCAGCCCCCCCCCCCCCCCCCCCCCCCTCCACCTCCCCTGTCTCCCGTAGAGCTCTACGCCACTGTTGCTGCATTTTGATGCATTGCTCGTCTTTCTCTCTTCTCTTTGCAGAAGATCAACAATATTATCATGAATTTGTGAGTGGATTTGCTTGTCTTTGCTTCATACATGCTTGCTGTCACAATATACTAAGCGGGTTCAGACGCCCTTCCCTCTGCAAGAATCAAAGACACGTTCGATGTAAAAAAACAAACAAACAAACAAACAAAAAAAAGAAGAAGAAAAGAGTGGACATATAGTTTGTTTTAGAAATGTATAAGCTTCATCACTATAGCGCCTCAATATCGATTGACATTGAATATTATATTCAAGGTATTTTTCAGGTCACCAGTAATCACAAACAGGGATCACAGACTGTTGTGATATAAATATAAAAGCTTGCGAAGCCACTGCCTCTAGCCTGCATATGTATGGTATTAGGTCTGATTAGTGTAAAGTGTCCATTATATAATTCATACGCAAGGTGAATCAAAACTACAATCCATTTTAATCATGTTTAATTCTGAATTTTTAATGATATCAGTCGCGGTCTCAATCGCAGTCGGCACTTCAATATCGGCGACCTTTTAGTAATAATTTCCAATAGTTGAACAGGTCAAGGTATAATAACAACAACAAAACTAGTGTGGATTGCATTGCCCGAACATGTATTAGTTTTGTCATTCATGTTATTAGTAGCATTATACGCATTATTATAACCTTATCATATGTGTTAATTCTTTTCTATATGTCATCATGTTAATTAAAGCAATACAGTTACATAATTATGTGAACATGAATTTGTTTTCCTTATTCTGTTTTTTTTTAAATAAACGCGATCATCCGCGAAAATATCGAATATGTTTGGGAAACATATTCCTTATACAATGTCCATATTTTTTGGATGAGCTAAACACCATGAACACGTTTACATGAAAACGATTCAACATCTGGATAAATTGCAGTGTGTTTTCCAATGAGATTAATATACAAAGCTATATTTATAGATTTATGAAACATTCATGATGTTGCGCTTTGCGTACATATGTTATGTTTATGCTGGTCGTGCGTTTAATAGTATTAAAGGGGTAGTTCAGTTTTGGTAAGGCTGAACTTTAGTAACCAAACCTGGACAGTAACATTATAAACTAATAGTTATAACTCCACCATGCTCGAAAGGTATACAATTTACAAACGACTAAGTAAAAAGCCTGTTATCATTCAAAAAGAGCCATTAAAACACAAGAGGGCGCTCTCTAAAAAGGCATTAGTTTCAACCATTTTTTATACAAAATTATGCATGTGATGTTTTATTGAAATAATGATTAAATAGAGAGATCATCAACAATTATTTAAAAAACGCTTTTGAAAATTTTTGAAAAAGTGTAAGCATTTAAAAAAAAAATTTGAAAAAATCATCTAATTATTTGGGCCCCTAATAATAATAAGATCAGATATATTTATTGATATTTTAGCCGTTTCTGGACCGATTTTGACCAAAATAATAAAGTTTATTCTGCCATTAAAATTGCATGTTCTCTCAAATTCGACACTCAGTTTTGCATTACCTTACAAAAAAATTGTGAGGTGCAGCGCCCTCTCTACCAAAACTAAACTACCCCTTTAAGTGACATTTAATCTTCGAGTTGTCCCTTTCCGTGGGTATCTAAATGATTGTTCGATGGGGGCACCGGGGTCTAGGGGGGCATCATCATTAGGGGCACAGCTTTTTACCTGATAATTTAAAACAAAGGATCCACACCATTTTAGCACCCCTCCCGTAGCTACTCCCTCGGTCTCCTTCTCAAAACAAGTTCAAGGAAACGGATTTGCCTAATAAAATTCGATATAAAAAATAAAAAGAAGCTACTTACACTTTTACACGTATTTTAGGGTTTCCATCACTATTACTTGACCTTTACGGATTAAGCCTTCTATATCTTAACGAGCATACTTCAAGAGGCTATGTATGGTCCAATAAAGCCAACGCACCGCGGTAACAAAATGGGCGCAAATCACCCTTGATTACAAGTTTAACCATTTCACTACTATAGTCGGGCATAAAACGTGTTATTTACTCACTCATTATTGCATTGGAAGCACTCAGTTTGGAACGGGGTAAACGTCTTGTACGATGTTAATGGTTCTATGACCATCTGGGGCTAATGACCGGGCGTGCTTAGCCTGTTGTAGTTCGTCGTAAATGAGTGATACTGATGAGGGGTCATAGGTGAATGGACAATTTGTTTTAAAGGAGGTGGGAGGGGCAGGGTGCGTAATACAGGCGAAGCGACCAGGGGGAGGGGGGGGGGGGTGGGCGGCACGTGCCCCCAAATAATTTGAGAAAAAACAATAGGAAACATAAGGGGACATTAACAAAAAATAATAATAATAAATACATAAGGTGTGCCCCCGATAATTTTGCGTGCCCACCCCCCCCCCCCCCCCCCCCCCCCACACACACACACAAATCACAAACAAATCAGTCCGACCACGCTACGCCACATTTTGATTTGACAGAATATTGTCCTTCCCGTCTTTAGCATGTTTAGTAAAGTTATGGTTGCTGAAATTACGTTATTTCTGCAAAACACTAGCAATATTTAGCTATAATACGTTCATATCTACTATAGAAAGACCAACAAAATAAAAAAATCTTCAGTAAAGCAATACAACTTAACGTAGTGCACGTGCACTAAACATGACAGAGTGACACAATCCTAATCAAACGCACATCAATGCATACATTATATATGCAATATGTTGCTATGTTTTGGGTTGTTTGTTTGTTGTTGTTGTTTTTGTTGGTGGGAGGGGGGATTCGAATGAAGAGACAAAACATAGACATCCATAATATACGCATGAGCTCATGAAAGAGTGAGAGAGAATGGGAAATGAAATATAGTGGAAGAGACCGAGATAGAGGAAGTAAGGGAAGAGAGAGGAAGAGATGATATAGGCAAAACAAGTAAGGGATAAGAGAAGATGGGGGGGGGGGGGGGGGGGGGGGGGGATAGAATGAGTGTGTGTTGTTGTTGCTGTTTTTTGGGGGGCGTGGGGGAGTAACAGAAGATGGAATGTGAGAAAGAAGGAAGAAAGAGTGGAGACAAAAGTGAAAGGAAAGAGGTGTAGGGAGAAGGGAAAAGTTGGAAAGATAGATCGCAAATAGCGTAAGAAGTGAGAGAGTGAGAGAAATGAAAAACAAATACATGTATAAGGAAAAACATCAACCATGAACAACAGTGATCGAGGGAGAGGTAATTACAGAAAGGAAGTTGGAGATAACGGACACGGAGAGTAACGATATTAAAGAGAAAGAGAGAAAAATGGAGGAGGGAGATGGGGGATGTAATTTGATACAGGGTGAAGGATAAAGTGGGTTTCAAGTCCCTCGATTGAACGTGATGAAGTGATCCATTCGCCCCTGCCTCTCGCCTGGGGGCTCTATATGAGAGTGTCTTAATAACCTTTCACGCTGTAGACTGCATCCGGCATATTTAAAGGGACAATTACGATGTGGTCTCAGACTTTGTATCCGGCATATTTAAAAGGACGCTTTCAATGTGATCTCAGACTTTACCTTTCACGTTGTATTCTGCGTCCCGCATATTTTAAAGGAACAATTTTGATGCGGTCTCAGACTTTATATTTCATATTGATTGTAAACTGCATCCGGCATTTTTTGATGCAGTCTTAAGACTTAAAATTTCACATTTTAACTGCATCCGGCATTGTTTAAGGGACAATTTCGATGCGGTCTCAGACTTTACCTTTCACGTTGTAAACTGCATCTGGCATATTTTAAGGGACAAATTCATTGTGGTCTCAGACTTTATCCTTTCATATTGATTGTAAACTGCATCCGGCATTTTTTGATGCAGTCTTAAAGACTTTAAATTTCACATTTTAACTGCATCCGGCATTGTTTAAGGGACAATTTCGATGCGGTCTCAGACTTTACCTTTCACGTTGTAAAATGCATCCGGCATATTTCAAGGGACAATTTCGATGCGGTCTCAGACTTGACCTTTTACATTGTAAACTGCATCCGGCATATTTTAAGGGACAATTTGGATGCATGTTGTCTTTAAGATTGTCATGAGATTTAGAGGGCACTGCTATAAATGCTAGAAAGGGTTCACCATTCGATTCTAGGCTGGTTTGTGAGCACTAAATTCCACTGAGCCAGTACATGTACAGCAAGGCAATTGCAAGGTGGCACCATATGTCTGATTTACGATCATATTGGACAGTTACAAATACTCAGCTCTGACCCATATGTTCAACACTAACTTCATTTTCAATTTCCTGCATCGAGTCATAATTGTGTGGCAATGTTGCAATGGAGCTTATTTGCATTTTCTCCTTGAAAATGTAATTTTATGAAAAAAACTACTTTCTGACAGATGAACAAAGAGACATGAAATACAATTAGGAAAACAAAGAATTCATTGAGTTGCATTGTATATTTTAATCATGATAGGAAAGACATGTTAACATGATTATGGCAATACATTTTCTTATTATTTGGCATGTATCTAAAGTTAAAAAAATAAAAATATAAAACCCATACTTGCCACCATATTTCATTTGGAAGGCCGTAGAAATATCTAAACACACCAGGGGGTCTTCCGCAAAGATTTATGTCTAGACATGAATTGAAAGTGATACACCCAAGGCTCCCATTTCATAAAATTTCTCCATTTCGAAAAATGTTCAATTATCGTGTCACTACTATGGCAACAACTATAATGTTCCATACTAAATTGCTGATGACACAGTTCTTGACATGGATTTTTTATTTATGAAACAGGGCCTTTGGGTTGTACGCATAAAAAACATCAAATTGCTAATTACTACAGTAGAACCTCATTCGGGACCATGCAAATCACTTTGTTATATCAGAGTAAAAAAAAAACAAAGGAATATAAAGGGCTGAAACCGGCAAAATTACCTTGTTATATCAGGGTAAAAAAACCAAAGGAATACAAAGGGCTGAAACCGGCAAAATTATCTTGTTATATCAGGGGAAAAAAAAACAAAGGAATATAAAGGGCTGAAACCGGCAAAATTACCTTGTTATATCAGGAAAAAAAAAAACAAAAGGAATATAAAGGGCTGAAACCGGCAAAATTACCTTGTTATATCAGGGTAAAAAAAACAAAGGAATATAAAGGGCTGAAACCGGCAAAATTACCTTGTTATATCAGGAAAAACAAAACAAAAGGAATATAAAGGGCTGAAACCGGAAAAATTACCTTGTTATATCAGAGTAAAAAAAAAAAGAAAAACCCAAAGGAATATAAAGGGCTGAAACCGGCAAAATTACCTTGTTATATCAGGGGAAAAGACAAAAAAAGGAATATAAAGGGCTGAAACCGACAAAATTACCTTGTTTTAAGTGGTTTTTGTTGTATCAGAGCTCTTTATACCGAGGTTCAACTGTATTAAGCTTTTGAAGGTGGATATGCTAAAAGTTCCTATTACTGTTCTGTAGCAGATGGCTCTCACAATAGAAATCTCGGGGCAGGGGCCCGTTAATGGACCAGCGACATTTACCATGGTAAGGCCAACAAAAAAAAATTGTTTGATTGGCGTAACGGGCAACCAAAAATTAGGGTAGGTCGGTAGGGATTTTTTTCTTCTTTTTTTCTTTTTTTTTCGCACAAATACACAATAACACACACAAAACACATTGCAATTTTTTATTTATTTTCTATTTTTTGTTAATTTAAAAAATAATAAATAAAATTCAGAAAAAACCTCTAGGGTCGGCGTGCATTAGCGCCGGTATTTTTAGGGGCGGGCGGGTTACGCCAATCCAACCATTTATTTTTCATGGCCTAATTAGCATCTTTGACTCCAACTCATCGATGTCAATATGCTAGAATAACATACAAATCAATAGAAAAATAGCAGAGCACACATACCGCCCTTACTCATTCAACCATAATGGATTACACAAGCATATCTAGAGATCAGTGGAACTAGGGCTGGTCCTGGGACATGATCGTGCTCTCGGCCACTGGTGATACTTTCTTACATTATCCCAAACCAAAGACCTAGTGAAAGCAAAACAGTACATGCATACACCCGAACATAAACATATACGTAATAATATATGAGTTTATTTTAAATTGCACAAATTGTTTTAAACTACATATCTGTTGTTCACTGCTTCCATCACAAAACATACATGAGCACACACTACGTACATGTCAGTTCACAAAGCCAAACAACTTAGAATGCATGTTAACCAGTTGCTTACGGGAACCGGGTGGATTATGTACAAAGCCTATGAGGATTTTATAATCTTTTAGTGAACGGGTTAATGTTTCTGTCTCATCATAAATATGCTACAGTTAAATAATAATAATATTAATGGCCCGGATTCACAAAGGAGGTTTGTACAAACCATGGTCTACATCTATGGAGAGCCATTTGTAAACTGATGGAGAAAGAATGTAAACTCCTTACTAAACCCCTCAAAAAAAGTTCGGAAACTCAAGTTTGATCGATCATATCTCTCGTATTTTTAAATAAGAATACTCAAAATCGGTGTCACAATAAAGCCTCATTATATACCTTTCAAACGGTGCATTATGTGTAGTGATTATGCAATTGGGGCGATTGCAGTAGCCCAGAGAATAGGGGGAGGCAGGAAGTGAAATCTCGCAAAATGGCCCCAATGCATTCAATTTACGAGTGCATGACTGTGTTGATCAGTTTTCTAAAGGTTAACATTCTATTGAATACTGCCACCCTTTCCATTCATCAAAATTGTTGATTTGGATACCATTTTAATGGGAATTATCTCTTCATTACGATGGCATATTAATCGTAAGGATTATGCAAATGGAGTGTGTGCAGTGAACCGGAATATGGAGATGGGTCGAGTGTGAAATCAGACAAAAAGATATGGAGTTGACAAAAAATCAGAGCGTTGCATTTTTTTCGAGCTTTTGGGAGGATTTTTTAGCATTTCAAATAAAATATTCATGATCAAATATGATATCAACAGAAAGCCCAACAACTCTTCTGTATGAAAATGTGAAATTTATAATGATTTTTGTAATGAATGGGAGGGAGCCTCAAAAGTGACCCATTTTGAAACGCTCTGATTTCAAGGCACTATTCATGCGTTTTCAATTGAATTCCTCTCATTCATGGCCAACTCATTCAAGTCGCATTACATCCTCTACACAATAGTATACAGATACCGACACCAAATCAGAGCGTTTTGAAATGGGTCACTTTTGAGGCTTCCCCCACATTCATCTCCCTGCAGCCGCCCTTTACAAAAATCATTATAAATGTCACATTTTCATAGAGAAGAGTTGTTGGGCTTTCCGTTGATATCAATTTAAATCATTAATATTTTATTTGAAATGCTAAAAAATCCTCCCAAAAGCTCGAAAAAAATGCAACGCTCTGATTTTTTGTCAACTCCATATCTTTTTGTCTGATTTCACATTCGACCCATCTCCATATTCCGGTTCGCTGCACACACCCCATTTGCATAATCCTTACGATTAATAAGCCATCGTAAGGAAGAGATTATTTCCATTAAAATGGTATCAAATTCAACAATTTTGATGAATGGAAAGGGTGGCAGCATTCAATAGAATGTTAACCTTTAGAAAACTGGTCAACACAGTCTTGCACTCGTAAATTGAATGCATTGGGGCCATTTTGCGAGATTTCACTTCCTGCCTCCCCCTATTCTCTGGGCTACTGCAATGGCCCCAATTGCATAATCACTACACATAATGTACCGTTTGAAAGGTATATAATGAGGCTTTATTGTGACACCGATTTCGAGCATTCTTATTAAAAAATACGAGAGATATGATCGATGAAACTTGAGTTCCGAACTTTTTTTGAGGGGTTTAGATGCACCAATTAAATGTTTGTCTTCTCAGATGGTGAAATTTGCTGGATAGCAAACATTAACAGTCATATCATTAGAAATTATAAATTGTTTTAACTTGTCTACGAGCAGCACTCCATAGATGTAGACCATGGTTTAAACAAACCTCCTTTGTGAATCCGGGCCATTGGCCCTATAGCGCAGCTACTATAAATATATACTCAACTGCGCTTAAATCATTATTATTACTCATGGTTATCAGGTACATTTCAAACCCACACAATGATATTGCGTACTTAACCTAATTGTGTAAACTTACTACAGTGGAACCTGTGTAGGCCCACTGGGGTGCGTTTGTCCTTCAGCAAGACAATTAATCCACAATTGCTGCTCTCTACCCAGGTGTATAAATGGGCACCATGGTCGGGTGTTAATTAGCCTTAGCGCCATCATCAGTGGTAGCTCGGCTAGTATGCTCCCCGGGGAGTTGAGAAAGTATGCAATATCATTGTGTGGGTTGAAATGTATCTGATGACCATGGGTAATAATAATTAAAATAATTATTTAAGCGCAGTAGAGTATATATTTATAGTAGCTACGCTATATAAATGTTCATATTTTTTAGGTCCTTGGGACCACATCAACTAAAGTAAATGGTCCATTCAGTTGGACCATTTACATGCAATTACGCTAATACGCTGGAGATACCGCCTATTCGTACACTGTACCGTTCAACAGTTGAATGCTGTGTTTAAGGACGCATCGGTAAGGAAACGGACGGGAAATAAAAATTATTTTCTACATTTTGGGGTCTTCAAAACAACAGAGATTCTGTAATTATTATCAAAGTATATGAATTGTGGACATAAGAAAGTGCAAAGGACCACGCAAAGTGATGCAGCTTTTTTTAAATTTCCACTCCCCAAAGACCTCAGGAAGTGGAAAATGTGCACTTAGTCTCAATTATGTGAGGGATTGATTGGAGTGTGTAACCAATGAAAACAAAGCAGGGAATAATTTTCCTGGTATCGCATCGCAATTTGCCATGCATTTTTGCATGACTGCTATACAAAATATATTTTGTGTAGTAGTTTTCTTCCATAGAAGTGTACAGAATTTCATTTGAAATATTTGTCCATCGGCTGAAAATGCTAATCAAATTTGAGGAGGAAAATTATTCCCTGCAAAGCAAAGGGCACACTCTAGTTTTGAACTTGGGACCTCACGATTGGAAGGCTTCTACCATTCTTTGCCACCCCAAGTCCACATCACCTTCTCGATCGCCAATGAACGAAAGATGAAGTTTCACTGTGTCTATTTTTGTGTCTTCTTTCCAACGATGTTTCAGTCTCATTCATCATCACTACTATTCAATGTACCAGCTGTAGTAAGAACATGAAACCTTTGTTTTTAGCCCGGGACTATTAAACTGCTTTCAGCCTCACAGTTTCTCCATAGAAGAAAAATGGCAGTTCTTTGGAGGTTTTCTCTATGTTTTTTCAGTCTCCTTTTTCATCACTACTTCTCCATGCATCAGCACTATTCTACAGTGACCTTTGACCTTAAACTCACAGAAAGTAGCCTCATGATATGCGTACCAGTGTATTAGTTTTCTTCTCTTAGGTTTTTCAGTCACCTTTATCATCACTGCCACTCCATGCATTGGTAGTAAATGGCAGTGACCTTTGACCATAAGCTCACGAAACTAGCCTCGTGATAACTTATCAAGATTTACGTTGCAGTTTTCTTGTTTTCTTCCTGCATGGTTTTTCAGTCACCTTCATCATCACTTCTACTCCATGCATCTGCAGTGAGCTTTGACCTTTTACCTCAAACACAGAATTAGTATCCTCGTGATAGACGTATCAAGATTTACTTTGAGGTTTTCTTCCCTGCAGTTTTAATCCGCAGTAATCTGCAGTGACCTTCGACCTTAAGCACATGCAAGTAGCCTCCTGATAAACATATGATCAAGATTTTTTTTCTTCCAAGTTTTCTTCTCTGTGGTTTTTCAGTCTCCTTCATCATCACTGCTGCTCCACGCATCGGCCGTAGCACTGACTTCATTGCCATAGAACTTCCTGGATTTTGCCGGCACCGTCTATAAAAGGAGAAAGAAATAACATCACAACAGAAAATAATGAATTACTTACACAAACAGGGAAGATAGTGTGAATTGATATTGTACACTATACAAGAGCTTTATATCTCTGGCATGCAAAAGATTTGATGTTGGAGTAAAATGGAAGAATTCGGCATGAAGTGGTCTGTCTATGTTAGTTAAAGTTAAAGTCTTCCCTGTACCAATCTTGGCACATAAGGCGGCGCCTATCTCCGTTTCAATAGCCCTAGGCCACACGTCTACTAAATGTAGCGAAAGTTACAGAAGGGGGCTAGTCCTCTGGTAACTTGTGTGATTAACTTTCCCTTCTCCATTCTATAAATACTGAGTGTCTGGCTAGAAGGCAGAAGGTACCATTTTTAAAGTCTTTGGTATGACCCGGTCTGGGTTAGGGTTAGAAGTATGTCTGTCTATGTGTTTGAAGTATATTAAGCTTCTTTCTTGTACCAGTTGTGGACATTATGATTCTGTATAAACCTGTTAAAGACTGCACAACAAAACTATACATGTTATACCTATCGTGCCCTCCTACCAAGTAATTCCACAAAAACAAAACATAAGGGTACATTCCATTAAACAAAACAAAGAAAATACGAAGATTGTCTCCCCCCGCCAAAAAAAATAAAATAAAATAAATAAATAAATAAATAAATAAACAAAAAATAAAATAAATAAATAAATAATATTTTGTATGCTCCTCCAATCAGTCAGACCAGGCATGCTATGCCACTGATGTCTACAGAAGTGAAGTGTACTCAGACTTACGGCTGCCTTGGAGGGAGGCTCTTCATAGTTGATGTGGTCCAGGTTGGGCTCCCAGATCAGGATGTTGCTGTCATTCCCACCACTGTACACCTCCTGCAACATAAAGCAAATAATATCAAATAAAATACATACCATTAGTTGTGTTCACACGGAACAAGCCAATCTTGTGAGTATCTTGTGATTTGATATCTTGTAAGTATCTTGTGATTTGCGCTCGTTTGGACACGCAAAACCCGTTATCTTGTGATTTCCAAATCACAAGATTGCTCGCACTGCAAACTTGTTGTTATCTTGTGAGTATCTTGTGATTTGCAAATCACAAGATACTTACAAGATTGTGCGCGCGATGACCGCGCGAATTCGCACAGTCTAGTTTTTAAACCATTTGGACACAATCAAAAACGAGACTCGTAGTTTAGGTTGACCTCATGACCAAGATATGCTTCCGGTGTGAAAACAAATCAAATGAGTGCGCGTGACCTCGAATGAGAAAGGTGCGCACACTACTTCCGGTTTTAATTCTTAAAGGTTGGCTGACAAGAAAACTACCTAAACATTGTGTTTTACTGTATCTAAGGTAGATTTTCATGAAGATTACTAATAAAAACATATTTTCCGCGTCGGAAAACCCAGTAAAATAAAAAAAAATCAACTTTTAAATTAGTAATCCCCGTAACAAAATTGAGTCCGGGCGAAGAAAAATGACGTCATCTTTGTGACGTCACATGCAGGCAATTGCAGTATAGCTCAGTCATAGACGTACACGCTGAGTGCAATACTCACGTTGACAGGGAGATATTATTTCGATTTTTTTCTCAATATTTGCAAACATTTGTTCAAGTTTATATCATGGACGATCTACACTCAGATGTGTTGCTGCAAGCTGCTATAATTCATTTCTTAGGAATGTTCAGTTAAGCCTCAATTTACAAGCAAAAACGGGTTTGTTTTACTAGCAAGTCATAGGCTCTGCATGTAAACCATGCACGTTCCTCCGTGTTGCGGTCTGCTTGTGATGTCATGATCCGGGTTGCACGTGCGCACATTCCCGCTCCGCTATAAATAACTTTTTTAGCAGCATGGAACGCCGATGCGAAAACAAGCACAAAAGTTGCATGAAATTTACCTTTCTTGCCCAAATTAAGGATTTCTTTGAAAAAAAGAGTGTGGTATATCAATATAGGCACATATTTAAAGCTATAAACCTGAATCAAAGCCGGGATTTCACCATACCTTTAAGAGTTGGGACACACATTTTGCAATTCTCAAGATTTGCAATTCTTAAGAATTGGCTTTTACCGTGTGGACATAACTAATATATTATAGTAATATCCACTTCTTAAAAGGTCAGTTTTGTTATAGTTTTAGTCTAAAAAAGATTTAAACCAGGAGTGGCTGAGATCCTGAACATACATAGAGGCTGGTCAGGTGGCCACCGAGTCGGATTCAACTGTACCTCTTGAAAATGATTACTTTTGTGGCATAGTGATATTACACTTATTCTAATGAACTCATTTTATAAATATACCTGGTAAAGTGGATTGAAGGTGCTGCAATGTGCAAAGTTGTAAAGTGTTATTGTCTAATATAGTCTTGATAGCAGAGATTGAATATTCCAATAATATTGCTCAATTTCTGTCCAAATCAATGGCCTTGTGCAAATCATGAAAAGTTTTTTTATTTGTGAAATATTTATATCCTGACGACGGACAGTCAACCAGTTCGAAACGTTGAGCCCCTCCTACCATCCACCCTCTCCTTACAATAACTATACCTGCGTTGTAGCTCTTATCAGAACTACAAGCTCAAGAAAGAATACCAACAGTCCTTTCCAGGACTACCAACAGTCCTTTTTAGGACTATCCTAGAAAGAATACCAACAGTCCTTCTCAGGACTCACCAATCCTCACCTTATACATGGTGCAACCACAAACCACACGTATTAAATATTACATATAACATACCTGGTAGAGTGGATTGAAGGTGCTGCAGTTGGCGAAGTTGTAGTGCCCCTTCATCGTGTTGTCCGTCTCTCCGCTGAACAGATCAAACATCTCAATGTCGCTCCCGCTCGGCACGAAAGCAACGTCGGGCTGAACGCCCTGCGACACGCAGATCTTGACGCACTTGCGGCTGTCGTTCGTCACCTTGCCATAGTTGATCTGAAATTGTTTTCAATTTGATTTTTTCTTCTAATTATGATAAATTATGCTGATATTTATGTAAATCTAGGTTCTACCTTGAGCTAAACTCAAATGCTAGAAATTAAATTGTCTTCCTTTGTGACCAAGTTAGGCAACAATCTCAAACTTTTTTTTCTTCATTTTTTAAAACATATGAGTCGCCCAAAACCTCTATCTGCTCGCTACAAATAAAGACAAAAAATCAAGTCTGTCATATTTGGCTGCCCATTTTGGGAAATTAGAGTTAGACCATTAATACAATTTTAGATGGCCCAGAGCTTATGTTTCATGGCCCCCCAGGGCAGTGGGCTAGTGCAAATTTTGAGCCCTGGTTTAAGTAATGGTGAATGATTGTTATACATAAAAATCTATAGGATATTTGATGCCTTGCATCTGAAACCTGTCACCTACACTTGACCTGAAAATTATTTCACCCAATTCCAACTTTAGTCTTGATAAGCTGATCATAAAACAAGTTTGTACAAGCCTTGCAAAGTTAAGTGTCATATAGTATTGCGTCAATAAATGCGCCAAATAAAGATAACTGCGTAACCAAAATTGCTAATCTTCTGTATAATTTGTGTAACTATAATATTTTCTGTCCAGTGAAACCAATTGTTTCCCCCCCCCCCCCCCCCCACCATATAATGGGAAGTACTATATGCCATTCCATATTTTTCTAGGACACCCCGTATCAATGCAGGAATTAATTTTTAGGGGGCTATTTTTCCAATCTGATGGATATCCAGACATTTTTCACATAATACCCTATGGTAATTTTAGGGGCTACCTACTGATTTCAGACCCCGTATATTTCCTACTAGGATCTTACTATGCCTGAAAATGACATGCTTTTGCCCCGATTTGAGATGCATTTTGCCTGCAAATTGCCGCTTTAATTTTACTCATGGGGGAAGTTCAAACCCCCAAGCCCACCCCTCCCCTCCCCCCATTAGAGAAGCTTTGAGGGATACTAACCAGTGTGTTCTTGCCGGTCATAGTGTCCCACAGTCTGACTCTATCGTCTGTACCGCAGCTGACCAGATACAGGCCGTTCTCTGTGAAACACAGTCCATTCACATGCCCGCTGTGTGCAGTGCTTACTACAGGAGAAAATAAACAATTAAAATGTATTTGTTTATGAACTTATTGAAGGTTAAGTAGATTTTTGGGGGCAAACTTAATTTAAGTGGCTAAAACTTCCTGGATATTATTGACAACTGATGGTTATTAGTCTGCCATGTTTGAATGGTAGAAAGAAATCTTAACATCTCATTTATGAGGCTGTTTTCATTTAAATACCAACCATTGGTGCAAGAGGGTACTATTCAGACACCTTTTATTCAAAGACTGTCAATGAGAAATTTTGTAAAATCAATATTCAATCAAAATATCAAAATAAATTTAAAAGTGACTTTGGCGCAGGTTTGATAAGATATGAATAATAACATCCGTGAAATCTGGGATGAAAGTCAACACCCATGGGTTTTATTCAAATTACTTTATATGTGGATATATCAACCATTACTGAGCAGATTTGTATCAATCAAACATTGCTTTGTTTTCATAAAATGTATAATAATATATATACATGTGCCTTTGCAATTCCTACAATTTATTTGCCTCTACCTCACAAAAAAAAATTGATTCCTTGAAGCACAATCTACACCACAACTTAAAAATCCCTTGAAGAACAGTGCCTGAATTACAGCATGTCCAAGGAGAATGTCGTTGAAAGAAAAATTGACTGATAAATGGATGGAAAGCTGTATGGATGGATGGAAGAATGACTGAAAAAATGAATGGATGAATGAATGAATGTCAAAGGGATGGATAGATTAATTAATTAATAAATTAATGAACAAATGATTGAAAAGAAAGAAAGGAATGAAGGATCAAAGGAATAAACAGACAGAAGTATAAACTTACCAGCCGAAGACCCCTTTACAATCTCTCCATTGTGCTGATCTAATGCCATCAGCTTCCCTTTGGCCTGCCGGATATCCCATAATAGAATCTTGTTGTCTTGACTAGAAGGAAACAAATACAAAACAAAGAAAAACAAAATTAATTCTTAGAATATTCTTAGTAATATCTTTTACATTTGAGTGCCATTAAAAAAAAAAAACACTTTTAAAGGTAACTTTCATAAGATATTTTGTAACTGGTTCCAATGGGATAAAACAGGGTACATGTGTTGTAATTTGTTATGGTGCCTTGAACCTATATATCAAAGTAAGAGCAAAATAATACAGGTGTTTAATCCGTTAGGCTGGGGCCTATATAGAATTTGTAAAAACCAAATTGTGTTTAGACTACTTTAGACTCAATACTGTCAATTCAACTTATATAAATAATATAAAATAATAAATAACTCCTTAGCTGCCAAGACATGTGATCTTACATCATGTTTGTCAATGAACCTGACTTCAGATCACATCTTATAGGCAGACAGACAGACAGACAAACAGACAGCATAGCAGACAATCGCACACACACACACACAAACACACTTCTCACCTTCCTGCACTAGCAAGAACTCATCTTTCGTTGACCACTGAACACTGAGCAAGGAAGCCTTATGCCCCTTCAAAATGTGTGTTGGTGAAGCAGACTTTAGATCACACAGACATCTGAAAGACAGACAGAGAAACAGACAAATCACACACACATACCAGGTACAAGCATATTTACACTATAAACACAAACTCTAACACAATTCTTACCTTCCAGTCGCGAGTAAGAACTCATCTTTCGTTGACCACTGAACACTAAGCACGGAAGCCTTGTGCCCCTTCAGAATGTGGGTTGATGAACCTGACTTCAGGTCGCAGAGTGTTACGTAGGGGTTGATATTTCCAACTGTAAAGTATTTAATCAAAGCGAAGGAAATTGAGTAAGAATGATATCATTAATTGTCATTGAAAAAAAATACATGGGGACTCAGGGCGATTTAGCCAACAAAATGCCAAAATGAGCCCCTGTAAATGTGCACAGAGTTCAATGCATAACATATTTTAGGGTGCTAATTGTCATGCAGGCGAGTTTAAAAAGTAGCCCCCCCAAATAAATAAATACATTTTAATGTTTTCCCTGTCACTTGTCATGGGTTTATTTATTTGTATGTTTACTTTTATATTTAAATAAGAAACCTCTCTACACTAAGCACATACTAACCAGCAATAAGGCAGTGCTTGTTGGCGATGGGCGACATATGGTGGCTGTAGATAGCCTTCTCCAGCACAAAGCTCTCTGCAGGTTTCAGCGCATTAGTATCCCACACCTTCAGCGTAGTGTCCATGGAACTGGATGTGAACATGCCAGTGTCCCGGGGATACCATTGTACAGTCTCCACGCTGTGCTTGTGGACATGACGATTGGACCTGAAAAATGTATGAAAGTCGGTCAGTACATATAATATGTACAAATTCATTTTTCGATTCAGGACTGGCCCGAAAATACTCCGGCTGGAGACTGGGAAAAAAATACAGGGGCGGCGGGCTAATTCGCCCCCGAAATGCCAAAAATGGCCCCCCCCCCCCAAAAAAAAAAAGAGCCCCCCCGATTTGTAAGCATGATCGGAAATCGGCATGATCAGATCGTGATCGAATGCCGATCTGATGATCACTTACAGCATTAGAGCTAAATAGTAGCCCCTGAAATTAGAAAAAGAGAGCCCTGGAAATTTGTAGCCCCCAAAAGTTGGAAAAGCAGCCCCCGAAAACTTCCATAAAATTAGATAGGCCCAGGGAGCCCCCGAAATAAAGAATGCATATCCTAGTTATCAAAATCAAATCATCTTTTAATAGGTTTTAAAAATATCCTGGACTTCACTGATATTATGTGCAATTGCTTCATATCTACCCCTTTTGGACAAACTGCAGATCAACATAGAAGTGGTCTTACCTTACTTCTCCTAGAATTATTATTGTCTTACAACTGTAAAAATTCAATCACATTTCATGTCAATGAAAATCAGCATAGCGTATAAATTAAAATATTATATAATAAAAAAATGACCAGAAATATATGTTTAACAAATGTTAAAAGCAAAGGAAAATCTAATCTTCCATTATTGAGTTAACTCTTTAGAAGAAAATGAACTAAAAATCGGACATGCTTAAATACCTTCCAACCGTACAGACGGCCTCGGCAGTGAATTCCCTGGTCTCTGGGATGCATTCAATGTCATAGATAGCAACTACACCATCTGCTCCACCAGACAGCATACTGCAATGAAATTTAAAGGAAATTGGAAGAAATTTGAGAAAGTGCAAATTTAAATGTGAACATCTAAATGAAAAGTAGTATCATCTTCTTTGCACTGTATATTGTACAGTACAATGTTTGAAATCATACTCTAGTCTAGGCCAAGATGATTCCCACCGCATTATTCCTTTTCATTCTTGTCTCTTATTTCATTTGAAGCAAGCCCCTTTTTTCAGGATGGAATTGAGAAATTCCCTTTTAAATTAGAACTATATTACATTCATTTTGTTTTTATTTAAGTAAACAGATATAACAAATTCTAGTTTATTTAATAAATCAATTCCAGTTTAAATTTGTAAAAAATAATGACCTCTCCCACTCTCAGCCCCAAGAGTTATTCTGAAAATAAGGGAATGTTTTCAAAATTTTAGTTGATAACAGGGTTGGATTTATTTTTTTAAAGTTTAAAAGCATGTTTTATTGTGCATTTTTAAATGTTTTTAAACTTTTTATTTAAGAAATCATCTATAAAAATGAACTGTTTGCATGCACATATTTAAATCACCGATTTAAATTTTAAAATGTCTAAAAAGTCATTTTCCATTAAAACAAAGAAATACAAGTACAGATCGTAGACAATGAATTAAAGAAATATGTTATGATAAATAATAAAGACGAATATAATCATTATATGATATTAAAGGTACACTCGAGTATTGGTACTTCCTGAAATGCTCCTTATTGACACTAAATTGGTTGGTTTTAATTCCATTTGAAAGTTCATTGAATAAAACATGTGAAATGAGAATAATTCCCTTTCGAATGCTCTTATACTCATAGTTGTAATTTCAAAATATAATATCGCCTGGCCAGGCGATATCTTGACTTTTTAAAAAGATACATAAAATGCTTACATTACACTTCTTTCAACAAATTTCAAAGAGGGTTTTAAATAGTTGTTGATGATGTCTCTATTAGTTTTAATCATTATTTTAACAAAACATCACATGCACAATTTTGTATGAAAATGGATAAAACCAATGAGTTTTTATAGAGGGCCCTCTTGAGTTATAACAGCTCTTTTTGAATGATAACCGGGTTTTTACATAGTTGTTTGTAATTGTCGAGCATGGTGGAGTTTATCTATTGTAACTACTGTAATGATGCATGCAGTTTTTGATTACTAAAATAGTAAAATTCAGTTTGACTAAAACTCAACTTTCCCTTTAAACACAGAAAAATATATATTATAATAATCTAAAAGTAAAACAAAGAAATACATAAGTCATAATGAAATAGTCTTTAAAGTCTTAAAGTTTCTTAAAGTTGTTAAAGTCTTTAAAGACATCAATTATAATTGAACAAAGAAAATAAGTAAAAATAAAGAAACATACAAATATCAAATGCCGAAAAACGCTGTATTTAAATTTCAAATGCGCCAACCCTCGCTAATATTGATAAATATGAGGGTGATTTTAAAGTTTTAAAAAAGGAAAAAAGTTGAAACAATTTGAGACTTACAATTTGTAATCAATTGGATCAATATCGAGCGTATTGACCGCGCTAGAATGAATGCGCTGAACATCCCTGTGCTTGCTCAGCTGCAGCCGGAACGTCCTGCGGGTAGCTTCGGCGCGCTGAATCTGACAGGGCCGTAGGTTTCCGCGGCTCCGTTCCGTCAGAACATTCAACATGTTTTCTTATTCTTCTGATTGATCTTCCCCGCTCTAAAATAAATGATGATCGTAAATAGTTTGATGAATTACATTTCCGTCATGATCAGACATATTTGGCAATCAAAAATGCCAAATTTGAGCGACATAAAATTCAACGGATCTACTCCTCAACTGTCCCATGTAGGTCGCCATGTTAGGCTAGTCATTAAAAGTAAATTAATATTACGTTTGTTAAATTTGCTTAATATCTATACCTACAAAATCAACAGGTATTTATTAATTTATCGTTCAAAATGTTTTTATTGATCAATTTAGATGTTCTTTATAATTTTAAAATTAAAAATACGTTTATTTACCTCGGAACTCAGCGGAGAGTCTGTTGCGCAAGAACACCTAGCAGATCAGAGAGCAGCTGAGGAAGGAGCGAAGTCAGCGAACCTTTCCGACCGTATCACCGGGCATCGCCTGGCATGACTGTACTCTGTGTCACCGCACTTTGTTGGGACTAAGTACGACTGCATGAGCTGAGCTATTCATTCATTCACAATGAGTTTCCTCCGAAATTTGTTCAGGGTTTCGAAGCAAGCAAGCAAGACTTTGGTGGGCAGTGACAAACATGGAAATAAATATTTCGAGATACCAGCATATACGAATGATCATGGTGAGTTATCTCATCCAAATCTAAAAAGTAAAATAAATGAAGGTCGACTCGATCATGTTAATTGATTGTTGCAAACAGCTTTGTTGGGTAACAAATTGGTGTCATTCTCTACCAACACGTGCCCACAACTTGGCATGCATGACTTAAAGCACTGATGCTCTTTACAGTTTGTGTAGAAGTTTATAGAACATCGGTTCTTTAATTTTATGCATGACAATTAGTCTGGGCATGCACGCTTTGGTTGTCTCGTGGGCATGTGAATGTGATGTACATGTACTGTAGAATACCACATGAGTAAAGTCATCCTGAATCGTACTCGTAATCATTTCCGTTGACTTTTGTCATACACTGTTGGCCCCTGGGCCTGGCTTTGGTCAGCAGCATGTGCGATACTGTGAAAAAAATCTGATAATCCTAAATTCAAAAAGAGGCCCAAAAAGTTGCATGAAGCTGCACTCGGATTTATCAGTCTACCCACAAGTGATGACATGGTATGCAACTTAGTCTTAACTTTTAAGACTCTTTAATAGCAAGCAGACAAGTTTATTTGAACATCTAGGATTCTAGAATTAGAAATTGAGTGTTCCTTCAAGGCTATGAATGATCTGTAAACTGTAATTGCTTGTCATGATAATGAACAGATGAATACGATTGGAGTTTAGTAATAAATAATGTTGACCTTTTTTTCTTAAACATCAGTATTATTGTTTTTTCACTTCAGGCTCAATTATCAAGTCGAAGCGGAGTGTGGAAGCTGTGGTCAGTCACCACGAGTATGAAGCAGGAATGATCCCACTGGAATGGGAATGTGAGTGTGGGCCAATGCATTTTATCGGAGACCATTTTGCGCTATATAAATGTCTATTATTATTATTATTATTCATTGTTAGCTTAATAGTTTCACTTTGATATATATTTTAAAAACAAATATCAGAGGGATATAGAAGCACTAGCTAAGACAAATCGCTGTACACACGTAGAGATGAGCAAATCATGCCATAACTTTTTTTACAGGAGAAATTTAATTTTGGGCTTTAATTTTTGTCCTGCAAATTTGTGAAAGGCTGTCTGTATGCCAAGTTGTTTGCAATTGTATGAAGAGCAATTTAAAGCATGTTTTAGGCATTAATGGATGTTCACGTAAAAAGCGTATCTCCGAATGGTTTTCTTATAGACATTTTGTCTAAATTGAGTCTAAATAAAGTTGTCATTTTCAGGGTCTACTTGTCCTTAAAAAAAGTATCCCCAAAGTTTTAAGATGTTAACCTATTCAGTGCTGTTCCTAAAATGCTTGGTATGTACTTTATGGAGACTCTGGCTAATTGTTTTTAATGGATTAACAGTTTAAAAAATGATACCTACCACCAAACAGGAAAAAAGGGAATTCAGTATAAAGCTATTACAAGAAAAAAAGAAAGAAGATAAATGACAAATGAAAATGAAGATGAACAAAAGAAAACAAAAATTCACTTACCACAACAATATTATATTTGTTTGCTTGTGTTGCAGCATGGATAAGAGGTAAAAGGCAGGTTGCCCCGACAGAAGAAGACATCGCTCGGCGGGAAAAGCAGACTAGAATCGTCAAGGCACGAGCAGTGGAAGTAGACCTGAGAGATAAAGAGGTTAGTATCGATACTCAGCCTACTGCAAGTAGCCCCATTCCTGCCAGGGGTGGGCTAGTATCAGGTTCATTCAATTTATTAACCCCTTGACTACGGGAACCGGGAGGGTTGTGTACAAACTACAAAGTCTATGGGGATTTCAGAAACTCGAAGGGAGTGGGTTTACCCTTTAAGACCAACTAATATGACTGTCAGCTGTGAAAAGTAGTGTTTACCTTTACCTCTTCAACTTCAAGTCAAAGCATTTCATGAAGTCGTGAACCACAAGGATACACTGTATACGTTTATCTAGTTGGCAAAATTTGAAAGTTTACAGTGATAAACGATCAGGGATCTTAATGATTAAAGAAAAACAAATTACTTTGTAATCTATCATTTCAGGCTCCTTTCCTTTGTTAACCCGTTCAGTACGATATTCTGAAATGTTCATAGACTTTGTACACAACACACTCGGTTCCCGCAGTCAAAGGGTTAACTTACCAAGTTGAAAGAAAATCAAATTAGCCCCATAGTCCAGGGGTGATCAGTTGTAATGTAATGTTAAATTCTGACAAACATTGTATTCATGTATTGCATTGTTCTTTTGTTTTTACAGAGACAAGAAAAAGAGTATGAAGAAGGATTAGTCGCAAGACCTGTACAGGTTGCTGCTAAAGGTAAGGTGATACTGTACTTCATAATTGTCGAGAATATATATGCACTGATTTCTAGCTCAAAACAATATTATACACAGGGCTCAACACTAGCACTTGCCCGCTTGCCCAGGGCAAGTAAAATGTCCTAAATTGTCTAGTTCGTTTGCCCGATCGGGCAACTAAATAATTGTTTAACTACTAGACAACAATATAATTTCATATGTGTAAATGATAGCTAAAAGTAAGAGGGCAAGTACATTTTGTATTGGGGCAAGTAAACTGTACTTATGACTTTACCTGCCCAAATGGGCCAGCACAGACAAACGTTAGCGTGGAGGCTTGTTATACACATCTTTTGGCAGATAGTTACTGAATAGAAAAACAAAGAAAAGGAAAGAAGCACTTATGAGAATCAAAATAATTTTTAAAATTTTATCTGAGCATATACTCAAATTTCACTTCTTTCAAAATAAACTCACACGCAGATATTGTATGTGTATTGTAACTGGGTTATTATTACTTTTTAATCATAATTAATTAAAATTTGATTGAATGTCTTAGAATTTAAAACTGAATGATTCTTCCCATTTCATAATAACAGGACACGCCTCATCTCCCATGTATGAGAAGATTGATTCATCGGGGGAGGCCGTCAGCACGGGCAACGAATTTGAGCCAGCGGCCTGGAAACCACCGCCAAAGAGATGAAGGATTCCGACATTTCTCAAATAGCTTCACAAATATAAAGACTGCAAATAAAAGATGACTATTGTTCTATTGAATAGCATCTGTGCCATTGATTTGGACTCGTGCGGTAGTTCTATCGAAAAAGCACCTGTGCATTTGGCCTGGGGAGCTTGCAATGTGCAGTAGACCAGCGCTTCTCAACCTTTTTTAACCCGAGGCCCACTTTGGCCCCTACAAATTTGTTCGAGGCCCACTTTGGCTTCTACAAATGTTTTCAAGGCCCACCTTACAAAAACATATTTGGAAAAAATGACAAAATTAAAATAAAACAGAAGAAAATAGAAAACTGTTTGGTATCTATATGTCAGTTGCAATGCCGAAAATTGTCTACATACCTTCAATGGGACACTTGAGCTTACTTGTGAGAAATAAGAAGGTCAAATCGTGGTAATTACATGTACATGTATTATAATATAGCTAAATTTCAGCTGTGGTCATTTCAAATAAGACACAACTTATTTTCTTTCACAATCTATTTTTAAAAATTTCATTTTGGCCGACCTCGCGGCCCACCTGGAAGAGGTCCGCGGCCCACCAGTGGGCCGCGGACCACTGGTTGAGAAGCACTGCAGTAGACTGCAGGTCTGGAATAGTCTGAAAGTCAGACTGAGTTGACCTTTGAATGTATTAGCCCATTTAGTAATTTACATAATTATAATAACTTCACAGAAGACTACAATCAAATATGACTATTGTTTTATTGAACATCATATTGGTTCAACTGTTTTGGGCCCGTGCATTAGACTACAGTTCCGGAAGATGAAGACAAAGTTGCCCTATGATGTATAAGTTAGCCAATTTAGTGCTGGTCTGAAAAATACCTGGGCAGGGATCGCTGGAGAAGCATTCTATACCAATATTAAACCGTCTTGAATAGGTTAACAGTTCCTCTTGATTGTAAAATCAGTTGGCAAGGGACGCACGAGTTGATTTTACCCACAGACACTTACTTCGTGCAGGTATTTGACCCTATATAAGGATGTTTACACATGATGTAATTGGTATTTGGTCTATGCAAAGTGTATGTTTTGATTACAAAGTAAAGATCTGAATATCTAATGATATTAATAAATGTTACGTTCTTGTTGAATCATGAAAACATCAAATATCCAAAGAAATAACCACTTATAGCATAGTTTTAAAAAATACCACATTAGAATTTTAAAAATGAAGAAAGGTAAATTACATGGTATCTTTTTAACTATTCAAACCACAAATTTGTGTGTACCTACTTGCCTGCAGCGGATCAATTGAGAATGGTCTCCAAGATTGATTATAAAACCACACACAAATTGCTGCATTTGCTTGAAGGGATTGCTATCTAAATAAATTTGTGATTCAATAAAAATTTGTCCTATATAGCAGTTATTCTTTATCTCAAAATGTGTCATGGTTTTAAAAAGTGTACCATGGTACAGTACCATGTCAAAAAGGCACTTATTCAATCTAATTGCACCAAGATTACAATACCAGTGAGATGTTTCATATGCATGTTGTGAAGTTGGCTGTCAGCTCTTCACGACACAAATTGAAAGTCTGTCATGAATAAATTATTTATATCACAAGAATACGAATCCATGATGTTGTGTGTTATTTTATTTCAACTGTGTAAGAATACATGAGTAACTAGGCCTAACTTTTAGAATTGATGGTATGTCTATGATACTGAAAGTCAATGGCCTAGCATAGTCGGACTGAATTGGGGGGGGGGGGGGGGGGGGCATGCCTCCACCCCGTCGCTACGCCACTGCCAAAAGTAATATATGAATGTTACAACTATCATACCTTATGCTCACATAGAAAGAAAAAAAAAACACACACACAAACATATCAAACAGACAAACAGAGCCATCATGGCTCCCTCCGCAATTTTTAGCGATTGCATGGCAAAATATGAAGATCTCGTTCCACCACTTCATGAATTTTCTTCCGGGCGATTACCCCCGCCCCCCATAATGACCACCAAGTCTATTATCCCCAGGATGATTACCACATAAACGACCCCCCCCCCCCCCTCCAGACACCACGGACAATTACACCCATTACCCCCACCACGATACAACCCCCTCCCGCGCCCCCGTACATAATTGCCATTCATTCTCGCCCCGTCGCATTTTCTTTGGCCGAAATGAACTCGAGGTCCTAGCTATAAGTAGATAGGGGAGGGTCTCTCCATGAGATAAACACTTGCATGTATTTTCCAAAAACCTGGCCCACCTGGAATTTCAGGTCCCCTTTCTTAATGGGATAACATGCATTTTCACTACTACTACTACGACGACGACGACGACGACTACTACTACTACTACCACTACTACTACTACTACTACTACTACTACTACTACTACTACTACTACTACTACTACTACGACTACGACTACTACTACTACTACTACTACTACTATACACTACTACACTACTATTACTACTACTACTACTACTACTACTACTACTACTACTACTACTACTACTACTACTACTACTACTACTACTGTCGTCTACTACTACTACTACTACTACTACTACTACTACTACTACTACTACTACTACTACTACTACTACTACTTCTACTACTACTACTACTACTACTAGTAGTCTACTACTACTACTACTACTACTACTACTACTACTACTACTACTACTACTACTACTACTACACTACTACTACTACTACTACTACTTCTACTACTACTACTACTACTACTTCTAATGATAATAATAATGACACTTATATTATTGATAATAATAATGATAATAGTACAAATAATAATGATACTCATTCAAAGATGATACTAATAATTCATTCTATTTACCCAGGTTAGTCTCTTCAGTGCTTTTGCTGCCTAGTAGATAAGGTCTAATTTGGTGTTTTCTTCAGTAATTATAATCATGCTTACTATCACGGCAATGTCTATGATCAGCTTGCAAAATAATAAGACACACGATCTATTAATTTGATCCATTAACTTTGTCAAATTCAATCAAAATCACTTGGAGCTTTAACATTTCTCTTTTTATCTTATGATAAAGTACGAATGAAATGGGTTTTTAGTTTTTCTAATGCAAACCTGATAATGAATATAATTATGATGGAACTGAAACGTTTCCGGAACGTTTCAACCAAAATCAGTTGCATTCTCTTTAACCTTTTGATGGTATCATAAATGGGTTTTGATTTGCGAAATGACACCCTGAGTATGGGGATATATTCATGATGGAATTGAATACCATTCCGGAACTTTTTTCAATTGTAGTCAAATCAATGGGTAGAATTACACCTTATAAAAAGTGACAATCTGATTGCAACATATCTCAGTCTTCAAATTAATAACCTCCGCGGCAATGGAAGTGGCAGGTGTTTATGTTTTCGGTTCCATTTATATGTGTGTTTGTTTGTTTGTGAACAGTCTCCTGCGCACAATTTTGCAGACAACTCCATCTCCATAGGAGCTTCATGAATAAAACCTGTACAATTGTCAAGGTCAATGTGGCACAGAAGGTAAAGTTGACATAATATTTGGCCATAGACTTCAGTATTGTCGGAGGTTAATTGCACTCAACGAGTGTTGCGTTCTAGATTAATAAAAAAGCCAAAATATAGTTTTTTCTTTGATGAAAAAAAAAGAGTAAAAAAGGTTTCCCTTCAATTACGGTAACAGCCGCAAGCCCGTGACCATGCGATGCGAAGGAGTACACAGTGGCTCCCTCCGGGCACAAGGAGGCACTGGAGTCCCAGGTATCACAGGTCTCTGACGGCTGCCAACTGTCTGCGTCGTCTACTCAGTATATAAACGGTGTGAATAATAGTGTGACACATGTACTGGTTAGTGAACAAAAAATATCCCCAAATCAACAAAACTGTGGATAGATAAAATAATGTATTCAGTCGAGCGTGATTGGGTTTAGGTTATGCAAATCACTGTATTATCGATTCCATGCAATTGTATTTTGCTCTCTAAATATTTCAAAAGAAAGGTGGAAATTGTCAGTAAAATCAGACACATTCCCTCGCAAACATGAATATTCATGAGGGTACTTTGCACATTGACATGTCATTGATTGTTTTAGATAAACTAAATTAGATCGTGGGGATTCTCCTCGGTCCAAAGTTTGAAACCCAGTGCGTTGATGGAATGCAAGCGGAGCGAGCTTGAAAATTTCAGCAATTTCACATCGGAAAATTGCCATTTGTTTCAATATTATTGTATGGGCATATTCGTGTTATGTTATTGCGTTTTGAAGGGTAATATATAAACATCCGAGGTTGTAGAATATTATATATATATATATACAAATGCGAGCGGAGCGAGCTTTAAAATTTGTAGCAATTTAACATCGGAAAATTGCAATTTGTTTCGATATTATTGTATGGGTATATTCGTTTATGACTTATGATATGGCGTTATTATTAAGGGTAATGTATATACACACCCGATGTTATGAAATATTATATATGCGACTGCGAGCGGAGCGAGCCTGAAAATTTTAGCAATCTAACATCTGAAATTGTTTAGTAATAAATAATGTTGACCTTTTTTTCTTCTTAAACATCAGTATTAGCCTATTATTTATTTTTTATCAGGCTCAATTATCAAGTCGAAGCGGAGTGTGGAAGCTGTGGTCAGTCACCACGAGTATGAAGCAGGAATGATCCCACTGGAATGGGAATGTGAGTGTGGGGCAATGCATTTTATTGGAAATAACCTCAACAATATTCATTGTTAGCTACTTTGTTTCACTTTGATATATATTTTTAAACAAATATCAGAGGGAAATAGAAGCACTAAGACAAATCGCTGAACAGAGAGCAAATCATGCCACGCCTTTTTTTTTACAGGAGAAATTTAATTTTGGGCTTTAATTTTTTTCCTGAAAATTATGCCAAGTTGTATGCAATTGTATGAAGAGCAATTTAAAGCATGTTTTAGGCATATAGATCATTAAATAAAAAGCGTCTCTCCACTGGTGACCAGTTATACTATGGCGTCGGGGGGGGGGGGGGGGGATATATCCCCCAATATTTTATGTGGGGTGATGGCCTGTACTTATTATCCCCCGTTATAATGAGCTCGCTTATAACGAGGTACCGTTTATAACGAGGAGAATCCTTTGGTCCCGATTTAAATGTTTGTTATTAATTTGGAAAATAACGAGGTACCGCTTATAACGAGGTAAATTTGATAGTCCCGACTACCTCGTTATAACGGGGTTTCCCTGTATTTTGATAATGCTAAACTGCCCAAATCCAATATCTTCCAGAGGCTGTGCCCCCTGCAACCCCCATTAAGGTTATTAGACCCAGTCCCGGCCGCGAATTTTTAAACCGTAGGATGGCAACTGGAGATTGATGAATTATTCATAAGCAGCGATGTAGGTCAAGGGCTACTCATGAATATTCATTACTTGGATTAGGGTTTGGATGAATCTGAGGATTATAATTACAACGAGACCCTTCTGACCATCGGCAAGTTGCGTGGCCTAATGGTCAGGCTGTGGACTTCAGTTCAACACTTCTTGATAACATGGGTTCGAATCCTCTGTTCTTCTTTTCTTTTGCCATAATAAGTGTTGAGTAGCGGTTTTTTTAGTAAATGTATCATGCACAGTTTTCACTAAGGTCTGAAAACTGTGCCCAACATCACTGCGCATGCTCATTGCTTATCTCCACTTGCCATCCTACGGTTTAAAAATTCGCGTCCCGGCCCTGTACTCATTCAATAATTTATTTCAGGTCTTCTCTCTATGCCCACAAAAATTGAGCTAACTATATAACTAACTATACAATAGTTATGTATTTCCTATTTACATACAACATCTTTATTTCTGGATGTTACAAAAACCAAAGCTTCCGGGGACTCCGCCCCCTGGACCCCCAATAAGCTTCCCAATGTGGGTATCTCTATATTCAGGATTGTATTCAGGGTTCCATCAGGATGCTTGCAATCTATGTATCTATCAGGCTAAAGCCCTCCTCATAACATGATGCTGTACGCACCCAACGCACCCCCCCCCCCCCCCCCCCCCCCCCCTGGCTACGGGCCTGCATTGATGAAGACAATGAGCTAGTAAAATGTTTTCAAGTGCGAGCTTTGCGACTTAAACAGGTCCTAATGTCTGTCTTTTTTGTCTAGACTAAAATTTAAGCGATAATTATGAAATTTCGGGCCATTATGAACCTATAGCAATGATAACTATTACTATTGGGGTAGTAAGTCTATGCTATTATCAAGTTCGCCTCGTCGATGGTGAATTGGACGACTTAAATTATCGCGTCGAGGTCCTTGCATGCAATGGATGCCCGGGGAACTGTCCGTGATGACTCCTGCATGGGACGAATCCGATGCTGTTGTCCGGGGATGTTAAAGGCATATATGCGTGGGTTATTAGACGCGTGGATCCATCTTGCGCCCTTTTACGCACGGTACGTAATCCCCATTGGCTCAGTTATAAGTAGCGATCGCAAACTGTCCCGCTTCCGAATACCCGAGTCAAAAATACATTAAAAATAGTCGCGTTCGGAATGTTTGTACTAGTCGAATGGAGACCCATCAGAGATGTTTACGAGCAAAAATATCACGTAACACGCTTAACCGCAACCTACTTCAAAGTGCCGCCGTTTGATGGCTAGGTGACAGCGTGAGAAATTTGTTTGCTGCATGCAATTTCATAAGAAGGCCTTTGTTCAGATATTTCGAAGCACCTCTCTTCGATCGATCCAACATATATCTTGAGTTTACCTCGAGAGATTACGTGGTGTCGAGTTGGAATTTGCTGACTACCCTTTATAACCCACGCATATATGCCTTTAATTGTCCTATTGTCGTCTTCAAAAGTATTTGGTTTGGCCAGGCGCGAAAGATCTATGCCCTCTCAGAAACCTGTATTATAATTATGATCATGATTCAAGTGCGCCTCGTTGTTAGTTCTATACCAGCAACGTTGGTCGAGTCGAGGTCCTTACAATGGGTGCCCGCCCGAGGAATTGTCTGCGATGACTCCTGGAACAAGCGCGAACGGGAATTTGTTCGCAGAATATGAAATCCCGTTCGTACTTGTTCACAGTAAATTTGTTCCCGCTTATATACCATCGATATGTAGCTTATATTATCTTCACACTAAAACCTAAAATAAACGATGTGTATTTTTATATCGATGGCTTATTCGCGCTAGCTATATAGTGTTCGCGCCTATTCCTGCTAATTAGTAGGACCGACCAAAATGGACCAAACATCGAGCGAACAGTTCCCCTCTTATATTCTCCCGTAGATAATTTTAAATCCGAACTTTTCAATCATATATTCTTATAACAACAGAGCAATGTGAAAACCAAAACCTGCTCCATGCTTGTATTGGTAAATACAAAATAAAGCACATGAGCGCAAACCGGGCCGATATTCATGAAAGCCTGCTAGCTAGTTGCATGCTAAGTGTATTTTAAATGTACAGTTTATTGAGCAACAAATAGTTTTCCTTGTCCCTAACTTGGGTTAGATGGGTAAGCCGTAGGTACCCACTAAGTTAGCAACTAACAGATGTTACTGTTTAATTATCAGCGACCTCATCCAAAATAGACTTAGCAAGGAACTAAGCTAGCGGGCTTTCATGAATATTGGCAGACAACCACAGCATTAATGTTTACCCACGTACAGCCAATAATATTGATCGACCATGCTCTGGTAGACAATGGGTAATAAAACCCGACAATAACATATTATTACCCCCGCTGTTATTGTCGGGGACGTTAACCCATTGCCTATGGGAGCCTGTTGGGCCTACATTGATTCTAACAGGATTGCAACAGCTCGAAAGGAACAGGTATTTCGTTCCACCTACAGCTGTTACTGAATAATATACTATGTCAATTACCAGTCTTATCTATTTTTTTCATAATTCACATATCTAATTACAAAGGCTAGAAAGGAACAGGTATTTCGTTCCACCTGCAGCTGTTATTGTATGATATAATATATCAATTACCTTATCTATTTTTTATAAATAAATATAACTAAAGCTAGAAAGGAAGTTATAGTTATTATATCATTTACCTTATCTATATTCGGCGACTCGATCATCACTTTGGTTAAATAAAAATCATGATTAGCTGATAGAATGTTACGCACCTCAATAAATGGTATTTGTAGTTGCCCCATGGTTATTTTGATATATTACGAGCTCTTTCCATCAATTCTAGTCAGTTCTCAACAAACTTTCATGTGCAGCGGTACAAATCTTCAAATCAGTCGAAAATCAGTCGGTGAGTATCTTTCGCAAAGCATTATTCGGGGCATGACACATTTCTAGATGGCCAAAATACAGTAGAAATTCAGATAAATAAACAGTAAAGGAACTTAATTATCGAGTTGCACAACACACTTTTCAAAAACAGACTCAATAATAGACGTATTTAAAACCTGATTTTGGAAGCAATAATTAGAAGTAATGATAAATAGAAGTATGGTTAGGTTTATGCAACATCGATGCTGCATGCTATGGTGTGCTCATTGCCCTAAACCTCAAACAAAATTTATTCGAATAGATGGAAAGTATCAAATTGATCGGCCTACGCCTGCGCTTTATGATGGATTTGTATGTCATTTACGACAAACAAAGTATCAAAATAATTATACTAACCAGACATCTTGGCGAAAATCAGAACGAATTAAAAAAACTAAGCAAAATAATAATTTATAAATATTGTTGATGTTTTGTTCAATTAAATTTGTTGTTGATGCTTTGTTGTTAAAAAAATAAGCATTTTGTACGCACTTTAATTTTTTTTTTTTTTAATCAATAAACATTTTTTATCAGTGAACATTTTTATCAATAAATAATATACTTAATTCATCTCAGTTTGGATTGAGAAAAAAAATTCTACTGATTTTGCAATTATTCAATTGGTAGATACAATTACAGATTCATTATCCAATACAGAACATGTTATTGTTAATTATGGACCTTATATACTATTGTACTATTAACCATGTTATCTTATTTTATAAATTACACAATTATGGGATAAGGGGAATTGCATTATCTTGGTTGAAAAGTTATTTATTTAATCGGCAACAATTTGTTTTTATTGATGGTAAAGGTTCATCAATGCAACATATTCAATGCGGGGTTCCTCAAGGATCCATACTTGGACCTTTGTGATTTTGTATTTATATAAATGATATTATTAACTCTTCTTCTGTTCCTTCTTTTATTATGTTTGCCGATGATACAAATGTTGTATTTTCTCATAACAAGTTATTGGAACTTATTTATACCTTGAATTTAGAAATGATTAAAATATCTTCCTGGTTTAAATGTAATAAGTTATCTTTGAATATCAATAAGACACATTTGTATACATTTTCAAACTTCATATTTGAATAATGAAACGCAATATAATATTACGATTGATGATTTATTATTAGAGAATAAATCCCACATTGAATTCCTTCGTATTATTATTGATAAACATTTAACATGGAATCATCACGTTTGTTATATAACATCCCTCATAGCGAAAGTGATTGGTATACTTTATAAAGCTTAACATTTACTTTTACAACATTCTCTTGTTATGTTATAATACTCTTATTTTACCGTATACTAATTATTGCAACATTGTTTGGGGGAAGTTGTTGTAAAACAAATCTTGATAAAATTGTTCTTTTACAATAGAAAGCAGTTAGAATTTGTACTAAATCTTTATATTTAGCGCAATACAGATTACATATTGTATCAATTGAAAATTCTTAAAGTTTATGATATTACCACATTACAAATAGCGGTATTTATGTTTAAATATTAAAACAATTACTTCCCCCAGTTTTTGATGATTATTTGTTTTAAGCAAAAATAATTATACACTCTCATTTAACACGTACATGTCATAATATTCATTTAAATAACCCTAAAATAGCGTGTCCGGACTACTACCCCCTGGACAACCACCCCCCGGACGATTACCCCCCGGACAACTACCCCCCTAGGACAATTACCACCCGGACAACTACCACCCGGACAATTACCCCCCTAGGACAATTACCCCCCAAGACAATTACCCCCCAAGACAACTACCCCCCAAGACAATTACCCCCCAAGACAACTACCACCCAAGACAATTACCCCCCAAGACAATTACCCCCCAAGACAACTACCACCCAAGACAACTACCCCCCGGACAACTACCCCCCGGACCACTACCCCCCGGACAACTACCCCCCGGACAACTACCCCCCGGACAACTACCCCCCGGAAAACTACCCCCCGGACAACTACCCCCCGGCCAACTACCCCCCGGATAACTACCCCCCGGATTATTACCCCCCGGACAACTACCCCCCGGACGATTACCCCCCAGACAATCACCCCCGGTCGATAACCCCCTGGAATATCCCCCCCCCCCCCCTTCACCAGAGCCAATTACCCCGCAAGACAACCACCCCAAGACAAATTATATGTGATTGGTCAGGCCGGTAGCTTGGATTTTTCAAGGCGGAGGGTTTGGGCTTTGGGGGTGCGTATATTCAAAAACGTGACCAAGACAACTTGCTGAGTCATATTAGTGTGCGTTTGTGTGTGTGTGTGTGGGGGGGGGGGGGGGGGGGGGGGGGTGGGGGGGGGGGGGATGGGGGATCCGCCGCTGATTTAGACCACTGTTTTAGTTTTGTAAGCAGGGAGTTGGGGTTGTCAAATGTCAAATGGGCCGATCGCTGCCCGAGACCGATACAAAGTGGTCCTTTCTTAAGGGGGGAGGGGGGGGGGGGGGGGGGGGGGGGGGGTTGGGTGTACGCACCTCATGCTACGGGACTGCCAATAGAATATACTGCAGTTATCGTACGATATCGCAATCCGAAATGTAGGTAGAAACATTGTGCGGCATCCGGTGGATTTTTGACCTAGGCGTATCACATGTTTTATTTGTTTTTGGTCAATTTCGTAATAGCTTTTCATTCGTTTCAATAAGCGTGTCATTAAATTTCACGAAATTGAGCTGAAGGCTTGTAATTTTGGTTCGAAATTGCATTATGTTCATACGATTTAGTTCTTCGATCAACTGATTCACAACTTTTATCATTCAATAAAAAAACACGCTATTTGCATTTACTGTGTTTGAAAATCAAATTGATATTATCTTGTTCGATTCCCAGTTCCCCATCCACCCTAATTAACAACATCAACCGCAACGGCGCGCAAACCACGCTTTCGCGCGGTTACCAGGAATGAGTTATTTTTATCCGCCATGTGGCATTCAGTTATACTCAGAATGAAGTACACGTGAGTTTTATTTCTCTCCTGATCAACATTATGCAAAAAGCATTATGTTGCGCCAACGGATTGCCCGAAATTACTCGAAATCGAAATACGTTTTAAATCGGAAGCAAACAAAATGTTTCCGAATAATCAATATATGAATTATAATGTTTAAAAACGATTATAAACTACAAAATACAACTGCGGTAACAAAATTGTCAAAAATACATGCTTACAATGCACCCGGGGGACGGGGAGGATGGGGGGGGGGGGGGGGGGGGGGGGTATGCCTCCCCCCCGTACATTTGAAAGTGGAGGTGATTGTCTCTCCCACTTCTTAAAGGCCAAGTTGAGTTTTGGTAATTTTCAAAGTGCCCCCCCAACATCGATTGTAACGGATTTGGTTGATTTCAATTCCATATGAAAGATCATCGAAAAAAACATGGGAAATAATAATAATTTCCATTCAAATGCTCTAATTGTTTTGAAATTTGCTTTCAAAATATCATATAAAAGTGGTTGACGCCCGGGTATCACTTTTTAGAACCGCTAGTGCGAGGCACTAGCGTTCTATGTTCTCTTAATAAAAGACTGAAACCAAATATTTGTGTGCACGCTAATTGTGCTTAAAACTATACATATGATACGGTACTTACCAGCAATTTACTCTCCAATACGTGATCCAACTACCGGGTGGATTAAGATTGTGATTTTTCCTTCCATTCCGCAAAAAATCAGTGATATATGCGCCTCATGGACCAGTCTCTCCGTGTGTTAGCGCGACTGTGAACGAAAGGCGAACGAATGCGAATGGGGCTTGCGAGTTGCGTCAACGGCAGTGTTGGAGTCATACTTCTATGGTTGCGATACATATACACGTACTACTGTATAGTATTACCAAGGATGTGGTATTACCGCACACAGTGACTGCACTACAGTCCCGTATTACCGCACACTACACTATACAGTCCCGTATTAGGACCTACAACGCTAGTGCTTCGCGCCGAGTTAATTTGACACTTCGAGTTGTAACGGCTCTTTTTGAATGATAACAGGGGTTTTACTTTGTCGTTTGTAATTGTGTATACTTTTCGAGCATGGTGAAGTTATAACTATTAGTTTGTATCGTAATCGTGCAGGTTTTGGTTACTAAAGTTAAGTTTGACCAATACTCAACTATCCCTTTAATACATACATTATGTATGTTTGATTCCATAGCTTCAACTACGTATCATATAATATTACTGTCTAGGATATGCACCAAATCGCTCCACTACCAGTTGTCCCCCCATCCCCCCACCCTCCCCCCACCCATGCATTTGAAAGGGGAGGTGATTTTCTCTCCCACTATTTAATATGCATAAATTATGTATGTTTGATTCCATAGCTTGAACTACGTATCATATATAATATTACTGTATATAGGATCATATGCACCAAATCGGTCAACTACCAGCTGTGCCCCCCCCCCCCCCCGCCCCATTGACCCTCGCTCCTCCACTGGTCAGATGAATTGGGCTAATTGTCCAGGGGGTAATCGTCCGGGGGTAACTATCTGGGGGGTAGTTGTCTAGGGGGGTAATATTCCGGGGGGGGTAGTTGTCTTGGGGGGGTAATAATCCGAGGGGTAATTATCCGGGGGGTAGTTGTCCGGGGGGGTAGTTGTCCGGGGGGTAGTTGTCTGGGGGGTAGTTGTCCGGGGGGTAGTTGTCCGGGGGGTAGTTGGCCGGGGGGGTAGTTGTCCGGGGGGTAGTAGTCTGGGGGGTAATAGTCCGGGTGGTAGTTGTCCGGGGGGTAATAGTCCGGTGGTAGTTGTCCGGGGGGTAGTTGTCCGGGGGGTAGTTGTCTTGGGGGGGTAGTTGTCTTGGGGGGTAATTGTCTTGGGGGGTAGTTGTCTTGGGGGGTAGTTGTCTTGGGGGGGTAGTTGTCTTGGGGGGTAGTTGTCTTGGGGGGTAATTGTCTTGGGGGGTTCTAGGACTACTACCCCCTGGACAACCACCCCCCGGACGATTACCCCCCGGACAACTACCCCCCCTAGGACAATTACCCCCCGGACAACTACCACCCGGACAATTACCCCCCCCTAGGACAATTACCCCCCAAGACAATTACCCCCAAGACAACTACCCCCCAAGACAACTACCCCCCAAGACAACTACCCCCCAAGACAACTACCCGCCCCCCAAGACAATTACCCCCCCAAGGACAACTACCCCCCCAAGACAACTACCCCCCGGACAACTACCCCCGGACAACTACCACCGGACTATTACCCCCCGGAACAACTACCACCCGGACTATTACCCCCCAGTACTACTACCCCCCGGACAACTACCACCCCCGGCCAACTACCCCCCGGACAACTACCCCCCGGACAACTACCCCCCAGACAACTACCCCCCCGGACAACTACCCCCCGGACAACTACCCCCCGGATAATTACCCCTCGGATTATTACCCCCCAAGACAACTACCCCCGGAATATTACCCCCTAGACAACTACCCCCCAGATAGTTACCCCCCGGACGATTACCCCCCCTGGACAATTAGCCCAATTCATCTGACCAGTGGCGGAGCGAGGGTCAATGGGGCGGGGGGGGGGGGGGGGGGCACAGCTGGTAGTTGACCGATTTGGTGCATATGATCCTATATACAGTAATATTATATATGATACGTAGTTCAAGCTATGGAATCAAACATACATAATTTATGCATATTAAATAGTGGGAGAGAAAATCACCTCCCCTTTCAAATGCAGATGGGTGGGGGAGGGGTGGGGGGATGGGGGGGACAACTGGTAGTGGAGCGATTTGGTGCATATCCTAGACAGTAATATTATATGATACGTAGTTGAAGCTATGGAATCAAACATACATAATGTATGTATTAAAGGGATAGTTGAGTATTGGTCAAACTTAACTTTAGTAACCAAAACCTGCACGATTACGATACAAACTAATAGTTATACTTCACCCATGCTCGAAAAGTATACACAATTACAAACGACAAAGTAAAACCCCTGTTATCATTCAAAAAGAGCCGTTACAACTCGAAGTGTCAAATTAACTCGGCGCGAAGCACTAGCGTTGTAGGGTCCTAATACGGGACTGTATAGTGTAGTGTGCGGTAATACGGGACTGTAGTGCAGTCACTGTGTTGCGGTAATACCACATCCTTGGTAATACTATACAGTAGTACGTGTATATGTATCGCAACCATAGAAGTATGACTCCAACACTGCCGTTGACGCAAACTCGCAAGCCCCCATTCGCATTCGTTCGCCCTTTCGTTCACAGTCGCGCTAACACACGGAGAGACTGGTCCATGAGGCGCATATATCACTGATTTTTTGCGGAATGGAAGAAAAATCACAATCTTAATCCACCCGGTAGTTGGATCACGTATTGGAGAGTAAATTGCTGGTAAGTTACCGTATCATATGTATAGTTTTAAGCACAATTAGCGTGCACACAAATATTTGGTTCTCAGTCTTTTATTAAGAGAACATAGAACGCTAGTGCCTCGCACTAGCGGTTCTAAAAAGTGATACCGGGCGTCAACCACTTTTATATGATATTTTTGAAAGCAAATTTCAAAACAATTAGAGCATTTGAATGGAAATTATTATTATTTCCCATGTTTTTTTCGATGATCTTTTCATATGGAATTGAAATCAACAAATCCGTTACAATCGATGTTGGGGGGGGCACTTTGAAAATTACCAAAACTCAACTTAGTGAAGTGGGAGAGACAATCACCTCCACTTTCAAATGTACGGGGGGGGAGGCATACCCCCCCCCCCCCCCCCCCATCCTCCCCGTCCCCCCGGGTGCATTGTAATGCATGTATTTTTGACAATTTTGTTACCGCAGTTGTATTTTGTAGTTTATAATCGTTTTTAACATATAATTCATATATTGATTATTCGGAAAACATTTTGTTTGCTTCCGATTTAAAACGTATTTCGATTTCGAGTAATTTCGGGCAATCCGTTGGCGCAACATAATGCTTTTTGCATAATGTTGATCAGGAGAGAAATAAAACTCACGTGTACTTCATTCTGAGTATAACTGAATGCCACATGGCGGATAAAAATAACTCATTCCTGGTAACCGCGCGAAAGCGTGGTTTGCGCGCCGTTGCGGTTGATGTTGTTAATTAGGGGGGATGGGGAACTGGGGAATCGAACAAGATAATATCAATTTGATTTTCAACACAGTAAATGCAAATAGCGTGTTTTTATTGAATGATAAAAGTTGTGAATCAGTTGATCGAAGAACTAAATCGTATGAACATAATGCAATTTCGAACCAAAATTACAAGCCTTCAGCTCAATTTCGTGAAATTTAATGACACGCTTATTGAAACGAATGAAAAGCTATTACGAAATTGACCAAAACAAATAAAACATGTGATACGCTAGGTCAAAAATCCACCGGATGCCGCACAATGTTTCTACCTACATTTCGGATTGCGATATCGTACGATAACTGCAGTATATTCTATTGGCAGTCCCGTAGCATGAGGTGCGTACACCCAACCCCCCCCCCCCCCCCCCTCCCCCCTTAAGAAAGGACCACTTTGTATCGGTCTCGGGCAGCGATCGGCCCCATTTGACATTTGACAACCCCAACTCCCTGCTTACAAAACTAAAACAGTGGGTCTAAATCAGCGGCGGATCCCCCATCCCCCCCCCCACCCCCCCCCCCCCCCACACACACACACACAAACGCACACTAATATGACTCAGCAAGTTGTCTTTGTCACGTTTTTGGAATAACGCCACCCCCAAAGGCCCAAACCCTCCGCCTTGAAAAATCCAAGCTAACCGGCCTGACCAATCACATATAATTTGTCTTGGGGTGGTTGTCTTGCGGGGTAATTGCTCTGGTGAAGGGGGGGGGGGGGGGGGGATATTCCCAGGGGGTTATCGACCGGGGGTGATTGTCTGGGGGGTAATCGTCCGGGGGGTAGTTGTCGCGGGGGTAATAATCCGGGGGGGTAGTTATCCGGGGGGTAGTGGCCGGGGGTAGTTGTCCGGGGGGTAGTTTTCCGGGGGGTAGTTGTCCGGGGGGTTGTTGTCCGGGGGGTAGTTGTCCGGGGGGTAGTGGGTCGGGGGGTAGTTGTCCGGGGGGTAGTTGTCGTTGGGTGGTAGTTGTCTTGGGGGGGTAATTGTCTTGGGGGGTAATTGTCTTGGTGGTAGTTGTCTTGGGGGGTAATTGTCTTGGGG